>JAGDQP010013800.1:1081-44725 GCA_022664845.1 Lepisma saccharinum
CGTTTTCTTTTGCAGTATAAATGAATCTGATTATTTCAGATGAGTTATCTCAAAGGCGATACAAAGTTTACTCGCTTTCTCGCATCTGAAAACGGTATACTCATCATTAGGTTTGTTTTCAATTTAAAATTTACAGATATACAAGAATTACTCGTTTGATATTGTTTATTAATAATAACTCAGAACCCATTAAAGAACCCATAAGTCAACATACTTTTGTAATAATTTATCAACCGTACACAACACACAGGTGTGTAAATGTGAAACAGGAATTTGTGCATAGATGGCGTTAGCTGTCACTGTGGTTACCGTAAAACTGCGTCCTTGGCGCCACTTGCTTGTTTTGACTGCTGATAACGATTTGCAACCTACAACCAGACAAGTTTCATGCCATAGTGTAGTGTTTAATAGCGTTGAACATGGCGAAATTTGTACCTACAAACTACGATGTGCAGACAGCATTGAGTTTTTGTTACCATTTGAAGAAAACTGCTGCAGAATCGCATCGTATGCTTGTCGCAGCTTACAGTGATCATGCTCTTGGCAAGTCACAGTGCTATGCGTGGTTTACGAAGTTTAAAAGTGACGATTTTGACGTGAGAAACGAAGAACGTGGAAGACCACCGAAAAAGTTTGCAGACGGTGAATTGCAAGCTTTGTTGGATGAGGATGACGCTCAAACGCAACAACAACTCGCGGATCCATTAAATGTGACACGAGAAGCAGTTTCCATACGTTTAAAAGCCATGGGCAAGATTCAGAAGGTGGGAAAATGGGTTCCACGTGCATTGACTGAACGACAGCAGGAAAACCGAAAAACCACTTGCGAAATTCTGCTCGTCAGGTACAAAAGGAAAGGAATTGTGACTGGTGACTAAAAGTGGATCTATTTCGAGAATTCTAAGCGTAAAAGATCATGGTAACTCCAGGAGAACCGGCGACGTTGACTGCAAAACCAAATCGCTATGAACGGAAGACAATGCTTTGTGTTTGGTGGGATCAGAAGGGAGTGATCTATTATGAACTGCTGAAAGCTGGCGAAACCGTTAATACCCAACGTTACCGACAACAAATGATCGATTTGCATCAAGCTTTGCGTGAAAAACGACCAGAATATGACCAAAGACAACATAAAGTGATTGAGCTTCACGATAATGTACCCTCCCACACAGCAAAACCGGTCAAGGAAACGATTGCTACGTTTGGCTGAGAAATCCTTCCGCATGCGGCTTACTCACCAGACTTGGCGCCTTCCGATTTTCACTTATTTGCATCCATGGGACACGCACTTGCTGACCAGCGCTTCACGTCTTACGAAAATGGCTTGATGACTGGTTTGCAGCTCAATAGGCACAGTTTTTTTGGTCCAGAATCCACACATTGCCGGAACGATGGCAGAAATGTATCGCTAGCGATGGCCAATACTTCGAATAAAATAGTTCTTAGCATTGTCATCCAATCACTGTGTCTTTTCTGTACGTAAATTCCGGTTTCATATTTACGCACCTGGTAATGCCTTAACGTTAGTGTAAACTTTATAATAACGATGTCTAAAGGCCGCTTTAGACTAGACAATTTCTCGTACGATCTCTCGTATGATAGAATGTATACAATCCATAGTACGAGATTTTTCGTACGATAAATCATACAATATTGTGTAGTATTTTACACGGTACAATTTTGGATAGGAGGGGATAATGATGAGACTGCTGGAGTTTATAGTTGTGACATCTCAGGCTTTTAGGGTAATTATGCCACAGATATTTGTGAAAGTAGCCCATTTAAAAAATAGAAAAGAATTAAAATATTGATAACAATGAATCTTGACGTAACAGAAATTCAGTTTCTTAATGCCATATTCTACCAAGAGAATCTAACTTATACTAGGTTTCAGTGGTAAGGAAAGTGTCGTCCCTGTTCTTCAATAAAGATATTTCAATGCGAACACACAAATAACGTTGAAAATTTTGCCGTCTTCGGCGATAAGTTCGGAGTCATATGTGTTGTTTTTACAATATTCCTGAGTTAACAAGATATGTGACATTACACGGCACTTCAAAAGTATATAAATCGTGATATATTTACTTATTTATACATATGCGAGCCAGTTAGTTATACTGCGGTTTAACCACTTCTACCACAGAGCACTGGAAACGCCTCAAAATGCTACGTTTTACTTTCCTCTATAAGCATGAAATACAAGGAAAATACAAAAAATGAAGAGAAAAGTAGATTTTATGTGATTTATACGTGCATTTCACACAAGTCATATAGGTGTGAATAGGGAGGGTCAGCTGTCTTAACCCTTGAATAAAAATTGTTGCTACGATTAATTACCTAGCTCACGTATTGACTTGCACAGCTCTGGCTTGACGTCGACACTCTACTTACATTATGTCTACTTCTGTAATATACTGTTCAATGTATTTCATTATTTCGGATGCACAGAGTGTATATGTTTTTCAAAATCATTGGTGGGGATATGATTGCAAAGATACCGGTATCCTCTAGATTATTTCCTTTCATACATATCATGTGTGCAGCAGATTCGGTACTCTACGCACAAGAAAAACAATGAAAATCACATTAACTGCCTTGCACAATATATAAGAGAAGCAGTAGCTATTAGATCACATCAGAACTTGGTCATTATATTTTTAAAAATACATGTTTCACGTATTTAGTACCTTTTATGGTTATAGGAATGCAAAACGTAGCATTTTGAGGTATTGCCAGTCCTCTATGGCAGAAGTAGCTGAACTGCAGTATCACCGACATTTTTACACTTCCCTTAAAAACTTTGTTTTATATCTTTATACCTGTAATTGTTTATTATGCCATTATGTATGTTAATTTCTGCATCAAGTAATAACATTAATATGTTCTCTTTGTGTCGTAATCCATAACCAAACAGCCGAATAGGAAAGCACGGTATATTGCCAGTAGGGGCGCTGCCATAGATTGTACGAAAAATCCGCTGAAAAATAGAACCGTTTCTATTTAGAGAACACATCGGAGATGCCATGAAAAATCGTACGATCCACGCTTTACACGATCAAAGAATGTAACCGATGAGATTGCACACGAGAAATTGTATCGTCTAAAGCTGCCTTAACGCTAGATGGCAGTAGTAGCTCCGTACGTCTCTATTTTCTCTTAATCGTTGTACGAAATTTCAATGCTGCTCCTACATATTCAAGCCTAGAGAGTTCTAACTTCATGGGGGGAGATCCAAAACCATTTCAAGAGTTCGATCAATACCGATTTTTTATTTTCGTTTTTCTTCATTGTTGAAGTCACTTGATTGTTGTTGTGAATATCGAAACCTATTACAATGAAGCTCTTTCAACAATGAACAAAAAAGAAAAATTAAAAATCGGCATTGATATCGAACTCTTGAATTAGTTATGAACTTTCTTCCCTGAAAGTTAGAAGTCTCTAGGCTTGAATTTGTAGGAGCAGCATTGAAATTTCGTGCAACGATGGAAATTGGAGGAAAACGGGAGAACCCCGAGAAAACATACACACACGGTGTCTGTTCACCACAAAACCCACATAGCACGAGCTAGGATCGATCCGAGGACCCCACGTCCCAAAGGTGAACGCTCTACCACTGAGCCACCCCGACCCCTTAGACATCGTTGTTTTACACTAACCGTATGCAATAAAACCTTGACAAGCGCAGATTGTTGAAAAAAAAATACTGATGTTATTGATCGAGTATTGAAGAGGATGACCATTTCCAGCAATTCAAAAAGGAGGACACAGGCGTAAGAAGAAAACTACCAAATTATAGTACTCAACAAAATAACTACCAAAGTTGCCGGCCGGGTAGCCATGCGGTCTGAGGCGTTAGTCCCACGGCTCTTAGACCCCGGGTTCGAGTCCCGGCAGGGGCATGGGTGTGGATTTTAACTATCTGTAAATGGGCGAATCGTGACGGGCCGAAGTCAAAAGTTACTAGACTGACACATATAAAATAAAGGTTACGAAAGTTTTAGTTCTGAAGATTTAACCTTAATAAAACATTTTATTGATCGATTAAATTATATGACAAACCAAGTAAAATAGAGCCTACAAAAGATTATTTTGTCAAATATTACCGATAATGTTTTAATACTGGTAGGGTAATTGATATAATTATCTTTAAATAGACTACAAAAAAGAGGACAAATTACCATTGTTCTTGAGATAGTTAAGGACTGATGACTCAAAATCAGGATTGTCCTTCCAATAGAAGGACGTATGTCCTCCCTAGTATTGAAACTCAATGTGACTTGTTATTGACAGTACTCACGGTCATCAGCTGCAAACAAATAGCTCTAAAATGAAACAAACGAATAATAACTGTGGAATAGTACAAAAACAAACACACTAAAACAATTTACACCTATAAAACACACAAATAAATGCGTAAATCAATAACACGATACATAAACAAATACAGAACTGAAGCAATGACATGCTACGATAAAACGGATCAACAAAATAATTTCAGTAGTTTGTGAAATAAAACAATAAGCAACTGAAATAAATAAATCAGTTGCTGTTAAAAGAAACAAACAAATTGTCTAAAACGGTGACGCATAAAATGACAAAAATGCGAAAGAAAATATAGCTCCTAAAATAAGTAAACAAAACTTATAATAGCTACTTCTTAACTAAAATAATAAAACTGAAACAGTGAATTCTAAACAAAGAAAAACTGATTCTGTATCTCTTAAGTAAACAAAAGGGTCACTATAAAACATTTTATTCTAATACAAGCAAATAGCAAGATGAAACACTGTTCCTAAAATGTATAAACAAAAAATGAAACGAAGACTATTACAACAACAAACAAATGAAAAATTAAAACCGTGATTCTTAAACAAAAATACTGTAACAGAATAACCAAAAAACTAAAAAAAAAAAATTACTCCTAAATTTAAAAAAATAAACTGAAATAATAACTTCTAAACGAAAAAAGTAATTAAAGAAGGATTTAAAAAAAACTTTTTAAGCAAAGAAAAATGGACTAAAAAGTAAAAAATAATAAATTTACGAATCGGAAAATAAAAGCGTGGATGCTCTTGCTTACCTTATCATAAAATCATATCTAAGAGCACGCACGCTTTTATTTTCCGATTCATAAATTTATTATTTTTTTACTTTTTAGTCCATTTTTCTTTGCTTAAAAAACCATGTTTTTTTCAAAAAAAAAACTTTTCAATTTATTTTATTTCTTATTTTTTGGGGGTTATTTCGGTGTTGATACTTTTTCTCCAGCTAATATTTTGTGACCCAATTCCTAAAGTGTTCTGCAACCAGCCAAACCCAGCCGCGGTGAAGGCTAGTATTTATTTTAGGATAAATAAGTATGTAATAACAAAATATTAAAATATGTTTTTAAAATATATACATATATAGAAATATATGAAAGTAACAATGGAATGTTGTATGGTCACCCAACTTAAGTCGCTGTGTAAAATTTTATCATGGTATGACGTCGGGAAATGAGTTAAATTAGCGTTGCAAGATTTATACCAGAGATGAAACATGATTACAGTGTAAGTTAATAAAAAAGCGTGTGAAAAGACCTAGAATAGTTGCGTCTAAAGCAAGGAAATAGCAATACGAAACACTGATTCGTAAATGTATAAGTAAAAAAGAGAAAACAAAGCTAACAACTGAAACAGTGACTAGTAACACTAAAAGAACTTGAAACAGTACGACTCATTTGGGAAAGAGTTGATTCTGTAAAAAAGAAGAAGAAGAAAATAAAAAATAAACACTTGTTCCTAAAACATTGCAAAACTGAAAATAAATCTCCTGTAACAGACAAATAAGAAACTGAATTAGTAGCTTTTAAACACAAATACTAAAATCATAGTAAAAATAAACTCCCGACCCCCCTCAAATAATAAATAAAACCGTAACTCTTAAAAGCAGCAAATAGGAAAACTTGAACACGTCGTAAATTACACAGAAACAGATTAAGCTGTCATGATAATAATATATTCTGTCTATTCTATAAAATATTAAAAGATAAGGCTAATTAACTAGTGTCTTTTTTTTTTAATTATGTTTCTCATTTGTGGATTTAAATATTTGTCACATAACTATTCTCCTTTCCGCTGATAATAAGGTCAAATTTTCTTTGGTTTGTTTTTTATTTACGTTTTGAAGGTTGAAAATGCTACATTGAACGTCAATGATCACGTGATAATTTCCTTTCAAGGATATCATTAAATACAAATTAGTGTGACAAAAAAAAATTCCCCTAATTGCTACAAAAAGTGTAATAGGTACCTACCTACATTTTCTCTTACCTATTTTCTACTTAATACTTTTTTTTTTACATTTTTTAATACATTTTTGTAATGTCCATAAACTACCCAAGCAGAACACGTCAAAATCACGTAATTTTTTGCTCGAAAATTGATGCGAAAGACGTCGAAATGACAGGTAAATGTCACAAACCAAACGACGTATGTAAAATTCCTCCGGTGACAGTTCGTTCCTGTTGCTATTTGTTTCAAATAAACATATGAATGGACCAATCTGTCCCAAAACAATCGTTTGATTCCGGTGCTTTTGCATTTTAACCGCACTTTATAAACCAACGGCACACACAGAAAACAGTTGAATCCGACAAATTCCCTGTTTTACTCCAACTACATTGGCTAGGATCACGCAGTCGCTATTCAAAACGAGATAATGTCGTCAAAAACTAGAGAATGAGACATGACAGAATTACGTCAATTAAAAGAACAAAATGTCACGTAATAGCGACGTAGATTTCATTACAAAGACGTTATTTTGATTTTTTTGACCTAAACATCACGTCTTTTTCACGTGAGTGTGCTGTTTGGGTATTTTTTATTTATTTTCAGGCACATTTTTTTTTCCTGCTAAGATTTTTTGATAAAAGTGTTCTAAAATGCGACAGAAGTATTCAAAAAATCATCCAAGAGTGTGTCAAGTGTTCTAAATGTGTATGCATGGATTCGAAAGAGTTCAGAATACTTCGATCGTAATTTACTTCAACTGAGTTCAACCTATTTTGTACGATTTTAACTTAACTCATCCTGAGGAACAAATCCGACTTCTGGACTACTGTAGCTAAAATATGAAACTTTCCACACAGTCTTAAACAGAATTGAAGACCTCAGGGAAAGAACGTCCCCATGAGGAAAACTCGGCGGGCCGCCGGTGGCCCACCAACCATGAAGGCGGGCCACCGGAGGCCCACCGAGTTTTCCTCATGGGGGTACCTCGTCCGTTTTTGGCCAAATTGAGATAAGAGCACAATGTTTGCTTTTTCGAGGCCTTTTTAAGAAACTCTCGTCCATGAAGAGAATTATTTGTCTGTTAGAATCACATCTTTGTTTGATTTGCAATGCTGATCAGGCTTCTCTATCTTTCGGGCATTTCATGAATTTTCCGATCATTCTCTTCAGAATTTTGTTCTCATGACTATTCAAAGTTTGTTCTTTATGTCAATAGAAGTCAAATGAAGGGTGTCGGGAGTAAACTAAGGATGTTCATTTCTAGTGATTTTGTGCTGTATTATATAGCTCATTCTATTGGGGAAAATTGAAACTACAAAACTGTCAACGTATGATGGGGAGAAAACTCCTAACTGACGACAGGACGACAAATATTTACGTATTTGTTGAGCCGTTTAAATATTAAGTGATGAAGGAATTAAAATTTGATTTTCTCCACAAAGTAACATTCCTTGTTTTCTCACGACAACTTTCGAAATGATGTAAAACTTCTCCGGGTTTACGTAAATTGTTCGACCATTTCTCGACTAATATGAAGAAATATGTCAGAATTTTGATTTGGTGTCTATACCAACCCTAGCAGCAGAGGATATGGGACGTATAATGGGCAACCTTGATCGAAATTGGTCCAGTATTGAGTCGATATAGACCCAGTATTTGGCCGATATTTGGCTATATTGGTCCAGTATTGGGGCGATATTGGGCGATGTTGGCCCAGTATTTGTCGATATTGGCCCAGTATTGGGGCGATATTGGTCCGATATTCTATGTTGCTAGGGAAGTTCATTCCTTACGATTATATGTTTAATATGATGTAATTAATTTGCTAGCAATTCATAGTTTTGTATTTTCCAACTTTCTTTTTAACACGCTTTTATTAAGTACGCACTAAAGTGGAGAAAATATTCTCTCATGCTCTTACAAAAAGGACGTTTTAAAAACTTGTTAATTTTGAGCCGGATACTTAAAAAGAACGTAAAAACTTGTTTTTGTAAGGGTATGAAAAAATGTTATTTTCTTCTTTTCAGGTACATTTAAATAAAAGTTTTATTATTATTATTTTTAAATATTATTTTAAACACTTCTATCTCTGGATTGCAAAATTCAGAAACCAAATAAAGAAAACTGTCCTCAATCATATTTAGGCTCCTTTATCTTTCCTAATAAACGTTTTTTCTGCCATATTATGGAATGCAAGCAATATCATATACAGCCCAATCTAGTTAATTTTGGTCACGGGGTTCGGAACGGCACTGGGAAGCAACACACGTTCAAATATTGCTGCCGTCTATATGAAAATAAGATTTTCAACGGTTTGCTCAATTTAAATAGTCAAATACCGGTATTGTACCTAGACAAGGAAACTTCCTTCCCTTCCCTGACTCATGAATCCGGTTGAGTACTTGCGAGACTTGTGATAGGCTTAGTCATACCTGTCTTTGTGACCTATATTAACAATTGAATTTAAAGGTCAAGCAGTGCATGAGAAGTGGAAACAAATTTTTAAAATCTATGTAAAGTATCAAAAGCACGAACAAAAATGCAGACTTGGTTACGTAGAATACTTATTCAATGTAGCTTACTTCAATTTGCTCTCGTCTATACATCTCGACGCCTGAGGATTATATTGTCGTATATCCTATGGTGCTGCTCAGGTGCCAATCTGAGCTCAGGTGTCAATCTGTCAATACTCGGGCAATTTAATATTGTATTCGATTATTTGGATTATTTCATTAGCAGAAAGATGGTCAAATAAGGTAGAAAAAAAATAGTACTTACATATAGGGAGCAAAGACAAGTGTACACAATCTTCACAAACACAAAAGAAAAGTTGGCAACATTTTGCAGAAGCGTGTTCATATAATAGTAAGGGAAACATAGGACTGGTGCTAAGGAGCAGCTATATTGCCAACTGACGCTGGGTAATAGAGTGTCCAGGTTATGGAGGAGTGAAAACGACTAGAGGGAACTCCGGCTCTACGTAAGGAGCACATTGTTATTGAAAGACTGATTGCCAGAATATTATAAAGATCGTGGAACGTTGAAAATATTGCTTGATGTTTTTAGGTACTTAAAAAAAGTAGTTCAAGCATAGTTAAAGTACGATGTAGGTAGGTTTGATTTGAATTGTTATTAAAGTTCTAAACGAACTAGTGAACCTCTAAAGCCGTCGCCTACACTTTTTTGCTAAAGTGTGCTCCGAATCACTCCGTTCAATGAACCTCCGCGGGACTCGTGACCATGAGTGCAGAATGAAAAAGCAAGCGTGCTAATCTCTCAAACAACCGGGTATCGTAGGTAGGTGCGTAGATAGATAGATAGGTCGGTTGGCCAGTCAATCAGTTAGATATTCATTCATACATTAATAACATAAAACAGAAATGAGCAAAAGATTTGAATTAAATTTCCATCTCTTCTTATTTTCCTCCTCAATTTGTTCGTAATGGAAACATGAGCTTCCTTACAAATGTAACTATCGATAAAGTGTCTTTCTTAAAAAAAAAAAAAGTTTTACTTTGATACACTTAAAAAGTTAGCACGGCGATCCCACTAACAATCACAAAGGATCCGGTCCCTTTAGCCACGCAAGCATTAATTTTTATAAAATAGGCTGGCTACACTGACAACCGCAGTGCTTGGGAACGGGAAAATCCACAATAATTTTCTATTGTATCGAATAGTGTGTGTGTCAAGTTTGGAAGTTTAGAAAATTGAATGATAAACGAACGATTTACCTGCATGTGTTTTCAGCACACTCAATTCTGTATGCGGGATGACACTACCTTTATAAAAAAAGTGCCAACCCTAATTTGCAAAATCTTAAGAATATTACGGAGGAACCTCTATCTCAAGCTATGTTATGGTTTAGAGCCAATGATTTACAATTCAATGAGAACAAAAACACAAAGTGTGTTATTTAGTTTTAAAGGAAATTCCGACTGTTGTGTGTTCATCCAGTGTTAAATTCTTGGGGACTGCTATTGACAATCACTTATCATGGGAACCTTATATCAAATATATTTCAAGTAAACGTTCTAGGGTCATATTTCTGTTAAGGAGCCTAAAAAAATAATGTACCTGATAGTTATGTAAGGTCTGCATATTTTGCATTCTTCCAAAGTATTATTATGCGTATAGTTTAATGTTTTGGGGTAACTGCAATTATATTCAAAATATTCTTCTCTTACAGAAGAAAGTTATAAGGATAATCACTGACTCACTTAAGTTAGCTCATTGTAAGCCTCTGTTCATAAAACTAAGAATAATAACAGTGATGAATCTATACACTCACACTGTACTGATTTATGTAAAAAGAAATGTGCCAGAACTACATTGTAGACAGGATATTCATTCCTATAATACTAGGAGCAAAAGATATATTGATTTATCTCATTGTAGGTTATCTAAAACTCCTAACAGCTCTATGAAGTGCTGGATATTGTTCAATATTACTGTTCTCATTCCATATAAAAACACTGACCTTGCAAAGATCACGAAATGCGTAGGTGTATAGGAATAAGATTTATTCTTTCTTGGTTCGTTTCAAATGTCCTATTAGCATCACGTTCTAATCCCTTTTTGGACTTCAACCCCGGCCAGGAGAAAATAGTTTTCGTGACAACGAGTTGTAAGCAAAATACCGTGCTCTCATTTTCCATGTCAATCAATGCAGCTGGACCTCTCCTGTTGATACTATTGGTGCAGGTGTACATGCAGAGTTGGCAGATCAGATGAAAAGTAACAAATAAGGAAGACAAAAAAAGCTTTTTCTAAGCCTATTTGCCCACCAACTTTTGTGATTGTCCGATAAGATAAAATTAATTTAATTATATGAGTGACAAGAGCACTATGGTTTACGCCCGTCCCGATAAGGACAAACTCCTATCTTCGTCACGTTGTGCTTGTCCGAATGTGCTTAACTAGGTAGTAAATAGTAAAACCATAGACCTATTATGAGGTCTATGGTAAAACCTTGAGAAGAGGAGACACTAAAAACCTTTAAAAAAAATGCCCCCCCCCAAACTGTGTTTCTTTCAGAAAAAGTGTTCTGGGGGAGCATTTTAGATCTATAGAGGGGGTCAAAGAGGAGAGAGGGAGAAATTCTAATAGAACAATGAATGAACCATTGCTTTTACAAAAAAAAAAAATGTTGTTTTTCATTGGGGTGATTGGCTCAGCCTGATACCTCCCTGTTCACCCCCCTCTGTAAGAAACACTGCTTGAAAATAGACCCGTTTTTTACTTGTTTTAATTCTTTAAAAAAAAATATTCACAGGATTTACTACTATGTGCACAGTACGGGATATTATTATCTGAATAAGTCAAGTCAAGAATTAGGACATTACTCAAAAAACTAGTCACAACACGAGAACAAGTGTAAAACATGAGTTAGATCTGAAAATTTGGTCCATATTGGATTAGATTCGAAGTGGATAAACGAGGATAAATATTTGCTCTAGCGCCAATTCATCAATATTAAGCAGTCACTCCAGTATCATTACGTAGAGCTCGATGCTGATAAGAAAATGCAATTTGTATATCATCGAAACTGGAGTGATCGACTAGTGCTGTCGAAAGATAGATAATAGAACAAACATTTAATCTCGATCATCCACTTCCAGTCTAAGCCAATATGAACCAAAGTTTAGGTTCTAATTTGTCGTTTTATGCTTCTTATCGGTGCGCGGCTAGTTTTTATTTGGTTTAATTCTTGAATTGAATTTTATTGCGATCAGAGATTAGTACATTGGCTACTGCCATATAGAACATGTCATTTTTTATTACGTATATAAGCATTCATTTGATAATTAACACATGAATTACTTATTTACATATACGTAAGACATTTACATGAAACATTTGTAAAAGAAAACAAGAAAAAGAAATATTCTGCCTTTTACCTGAAAGCGATAATTAAAGCAATCTAAATAATTAAATATTTGATTTCTTTGATTTACCCAAAAATAATTGTTTACTGCCAAAAAGCATCATATATATAGGGTAAAGGCCCCAAATATGGAATACTTTTTTCTTTCCTTTATTTCTCAGAAATGTGTGTTTCACGATATAAGTATTATACACCATAATAATTGTGGGACTTTTGCAAAATAAACAAGTGTGAAAGTTCTTTTCCACATCAATGATTTTCTACAATATTACAAAACTGAAAAAAACTCAATTTCCCATATTAGGCACACCCCGCTCCTAATATGGAACACTACCTGATCTTAATATGGAATAGAAGAACGAAGTACAGTGAAGATATATAAAAGCCTGAGTTATCACAAACGCGTATCACATTTGGTATAAGGCAAGCAAAAAATTCACATAACATTCTTAAGATAAATAAAACATAAAATAGCAAAATACAGAATTTTACGTATTACAAAGATAATTATCTAATTCGAATGGACCTATTCATTATGTATCTTGTAAATTGTTGTAATATAATTACCTTTACTCTTGTAATATAATTCTTTTTACCTTGGAATAAGTATTTAGTTCTATATACAAGCAAAAATCTATTATCTATGGAAGCAACCCATGTCTGAGAAATAAGGGAAACAAATAGCCTGTATAAACACAAACAGCTCAAACTTACAAGATTAGCCTATCTTAAGGCGCCCAAATTTTGATTCCAGTTTTACTTTGCAGAAGAAAGACAACAAACAGGTGTTTCTCCACCTTTCATGAGACCATCACTGGCACGCTTTCCATGAGACCATCTTTTGCAAACTGTACATTGTAACCAGTGTCCCTCCCCTTCACTTAGTGACCATAATTTTCCATATAAAAATAATATTTTAGGCCTAATATAACTTAAAATTCAGTTGTTGCCGTTCACTTTTAATTCACATACGCATGATCTTATTTAGTAATATTCCATAAACGGATGCTGTTAGGAATATTTCATATTAGGAACATCGCCATTTTGGATATTTTTATTCCTCCACACGCTTACATGATTCTCTGTGTACTGAATCTTTATGAACTATATATGAAACCGAAATTACAAAAACTCAAATCCTATACGTACCTCTTTGAGTAAATTTAGCATGCTGGAATGAAACATTCGAAAAACTCGACTGGTTCTGAAAAATGTTCTGGAAGAAAACAAAATGCTTTCTTCTCGTTCGGTAACCAACTACTTCTACGTAGACAGAGGGCGCCAAGGTCTTCACATTCACACAAATTCCATTCGATAGCAGCACGTAGCAGACAAAATAATTGGGTATTTCATATTAGGAACGTATTCCATATCTGGCGCATTTACCGTATATATTGTGAACTACACCAACAAATTTCGGGAAAACAAGACAAAAGTTTCTCAATCCAGCTCTATTTCAGAGAATTTCTGGGAAGCCCCTACTTCCTTTCTTTGGGGAATCCCTTGCGCGTCCATCGTGGAATTTTGAAATATGCGTTTTTGGAAAGTACAGAGTTTGCCGTATCATCTCCAATGTTCATCGTGTTAGAAATATGAAGTTCCAAAGCTCATTGTCTCACGCTTTCAGCAGCCTATAGCTCCGAAATTATGGACAATTCGAAAATTTGTAAGGACCTTTCGTGGTGTCCTCAAAATTTGCAACGTTAGTTTAACTCATTTCCCGACGTCATACAATGATGAAAGTTTCCACAGCGACGTAAACCGAGTGACAATACAATATTCCATTGTTACTTTAATATATTTGTATAGTTTAGAAGCACATTTTAATATATATATATATATATATATATATATATATAATAAATCACAGTCATATTCAATCCACTAGTGGATGAGGCCTCTCCCCGAAGGGAGGAGTTGGTCTACTGCTCCCACGCTGACCAGACGTGTTGGGAGAGGAGAGCCGAAGCTCTCAACTGTGATCGCTACCTCTTTATTCAGGTAGCTCCCCAATTGGCCTCACGACGCTGGGTGGACGCCGCACAGGCAACACCACCTGTAGTACTGCAACGGTCACCCGTCCAAGTATATATATATATATATATATATATATATTAAATATTAAATTTGGACTTCTTTATCCTAAAATGAATACTAGCCTGCAACGATCTAGAGTTTTGAGTGGTTGCAGAACACTTTAGGATTTTGGTAACAAAACAGCTTGAAAATAGTATCCAAATTCAAAATAACTCGAAAAAAATAATAATAACTTTTTAAATACATACTTTTCTTAAGGTTAATGTAAAGTAACGATCTCCAACAAAAGATGGCAGTACTACCTCCGTATATGTCTAATGTAATTTTATCAATGCACGAAATATCAATGCTGTTTCTACAAATTCAAACCTAGATAGTTCTAACTTTCAGGGAAGTTCATAACCAATTCAAGAGTTCGATCAATACCGATTTTTTATTTTCGTTTTTGTTTATTGTTGAAACAGCTTCATTCTTACAAGTTACAGCTACATTATTCTTAACAACAATCGAGCTATTTCAACAATGAAGAAAAAATAAAATAAAAAATCGGCATTTATCGAACTCTTGAATTGATTATGAACTTTCTTCCCTAAAAGTTAGAACTCTTTAGGCTTGAATTTGTAGTAGCAGCACTGAAATTTTGTGCAACGATAAAAATACATTAGCCATATACGAAGGTAGTGCTGCCATCTTTTGTTGGAGATCGTTGCTTTATATTAACCTTAAACAATTCGTACTAGAAAGTAGAAAATGATTTTGTTTATGCATGACTAAAAAGAAGAGCATGAGGAGCGCCAATTCAATAGTGAGTGTGTATGAGAGCACGCCCCATGCTTTTCTTTTTAGTCATGCATAAACAAAATTATTTTTTACATAATGAATTGTTTCTGAAAAGTATGTCTTTAAAAAGTGTTTTTTATTATTATTATTATTTTAAAATAATTGCTATAAAATTTTGGTATGTCGTTCCAAGAGCCAAAATAATTGTTTACTGTCAAAAAACCTCAAATATTTTTTTAAAAAGACAAATATTTTTTTTTAATAATTGCTATAAAATTTCGAATTTCGATATATTTAAAAATCTAAACTACGAAAACATCAAACAAATTACAAATCCGAGCCCTAGTAATTTTGTTGATCTGGAACTAACTCATCAAAAGATTAATTTAGAACAAGATTTCCCCATCCCCCTCCAACACCATTTCGTCTTTATCCAAGCGTGTTTTTTTTTCGTTTTTTACTATAAATATATATAAAAAAAATAAGTTGTTAGTGGAATAACGAAAATGCTCCTAACATCCTTGTACCTGACCTGGATTTGAATTCAAGAAATCGATTTGCAACAGAATGTGTATCGCGAATGAAAAACCATAAATGAGCGGGAAAACTGCTTGAGTTGGGTCAGGACCAATCCCCTGCTTTCTCCAGTCGATACTCACAACCAGCGTTGCCAACCTCGGAACACGAGAAGACCGTACAGTACTTGAAAATAGGCCGTATTTTTTATCTCAGGGCCGTACATTTTAATAATACCTCAGGTTAGCATTTTACTACTACAATTTCCAAGTTACCGTTCTATATGCGTATAAAGGTGTTTTTAAAGTCATTAAATGTTAACACAAGTTTAGGCAATATGAAAACAATGACATGGGAGAAAATGTTTAAAAATATGTAATTTGTGTTTCAAGAAAATAAGCTAAAACTCTGAACAAATTTCCTATTTTAGCTACAAAAGCAATATTCGAATTTAAGGTAAAAATAAGTTGATTTCTCACTCATCATACTTAGTTGTCGGAAGGGAAGGAGTCATTGTCGCAATCACCATCTCCTTCATCACTGCATAATTTCTTCTTTGTTGTGGAGAAGGTTGCTTAGGAATTCCATAAAGACAACGTTTTGTCATTGAGTTCGGTATGTCCTCAGTGGGAATAAAATCTTGGCATGTTAAGCCCTTATTCTGGACGCACTCATGCACTAATTATTGATGTTAAAAAGTCGATTTCTTTGTTTCCCTTTTATCGAATTTATTTTACTAAACATCGCTTACAATCTGCATTGAATGTGGTAAGCATAAGGTTCATGCTTGCACAGAGATGAAGTGAGTGACATACGCTCTTTAATACGATTGTACCGGGACACCTCTCTTTAAAACGAGTCATTACCGAATTCCTTAAACCCATCATTAAGTTGCATCCAACCGAAGCAAACCCAACAATTTTCCCAAAGGAATGTCAAATTTTGGTAGAGAGTTAATATTGCCCTCAAATAAATTTTCACTAATTGCATCTTTATTCATTTAATCAGAGTTCGCATCGTCATTAACATTGTTGAGGTTCCAAAAGTTGCTTACAATTTTATTTGAGGCAGAATCGAAATAACGGATCACAATGCATGAAGTATTTACACTCGCGATATCCATAGATTCGTCTGTTAGAACACTGAATTTTACCGACTTCAGCGCGTTCGCTAATTCCGTTTTATGACACCTACCAATAACATTTTTTACGATTGCGTTTCATTTGCATTTTTCTGCGATTTTTGAATCAGGGAAAGGCTGTTTAACACATCTTGCAAGTGTTCCATTGTTTTAAATGATATGGTATCCTTTTTTAAGAAATCCGTGAACTTAATTTCTGCTACGTGGGCCAGTTTATGTACACTCATGAGATGGTCCTCTTTTATTAAAAATGATTTTAAATTACGCTGACTAGAAAACGACACACCTTTCATGTTTTTTTATGTGATTTTCACATTTGTTCTGTCTTTTCACATTGCGTAGTTCCGATGCAAAGCTTACGCTACATACCTTACAGTTAGCTTTTTCCTCAGTCACTGGATCACGACATAACCAATTCTTGTATTCTGATTTTTTTCCCACTCTTCTCTGTATCGTTGTATCCTTCTTGGAGTTTTAGTCTCAGTCTTGTTCTTTCTTGGTGTAGATGGACCACATTCGTCCTCGGAGTCCATTTTTATTTACTTACAAAATACGTATGAAATTAATAATATCACTAACTTATATGAAAATGTTCAGGAACTAAAAAACATGTAAAAACGCAGTATTCTTTACCGTCCACGCTCCTGACATTTCACTGGCAAATTTATGCCTTTTACATTCACCTGACACTATGCAGAGCACAATTGCCACCTGGAAGAGATGTAAGTTAAAGCGTCATTAAATCAACTCCTCTTCAGGACCAGCGAGACTTCCCTGAAAAGAAATCCAAGCCAACAGAACATTAGTCTTTTATTTTTAATTTTATCCAGGGCCGTACAAAATGCGTACGGTCCTGTAATTGGGCCGTATACCGTACAGAGGGGAGAAATTACCGTACGAATACGGTCCAAACCATACGGTTGGCAACACTGCTCACAACTTGGACGAGACGATGACGTCACCGGGCTGCTTGATATCTGGCTAACTGTGCAGTAGGGGAAGGGTAGAAGGGGGCGTGTTCGTGCTATTGACAACACGCAAGCGGCGAGCCTCTCACCTCACCTCAAATCCATAACGCAAGGGTAAGATCTAGCGTTAGCAACAAAGTTCGGTGCTGATACTATTGTGTTGACTGTGTTGTGTCGAAAAGCATTTGTTATAAGCATAATATATCGCGTTGTCTACGCACCATATTCTTTTCTCGCAAGGGAAGAAATGTCAGCTACCGGAACTACAAGTTGACTGTCATTTGTCCACAGCGGTGGTTACTGCAAACTGCAGTGTCGAAGGACAAACAACTAGGTGAGTAGGTAGACTTGTGAATCAATCAATCACCCCTAACCCCTGTCTCTGTGTATGTGATTTGTAACATTAGCAGGACGTACACGTTTACACGTGATTTCGAGAAGTGACAATAATACGGTCACTGGAAAGTGAAAACTATTATTCTGCAATATACGAATATCTGAATGTATTAGATTAGAGGTTTGTTTTTCAAAATGTAACCTTGGAGAAGGGAGGGAAACTGAGAAAACATTTGAGATTTGATAAAAATCTGATTTAACCTTCATTTATGGGGCAAACAAAGCTTGTCACATGTCTGAAGGATGATGTCCCTCCGCAAGCATTCTTCTGCATTAGGCAAGGAGGGAAATTGACCTTTATCTAGGTACTATACAATTCATTCATCTGGTAGAACTGAAGGAGTCAAGAAATACAGTGTTTCTTTCAGTGGGATGACCGGGCAATTACCAGCAGACAAGTTCTCAAGGACTAGTGTAAAATATGGATCCTAGTGTAGGGTGACCAGATGTCACGAAAAACTGGAATTGTCGCTGTTTTTTTTTTTTTTCATCCGTCTTTCCGGTGTCCCGATAAAACTACTTCGGGACACAAAAAATTGTCCCGGTTTCTCTTTAAGCAGCAAAATCATGTTCCTGTTTGGGTGTTTTCCTGGATGCTTATGGAAACACTACAGGTATAAGAGAAACATGTCTGTCTGAGAAAAGAAAGATAAAAAAAAAACAAGAGAAAGAGCAAAGATCAGCGAAAATCTTCCATTGGATCAGATGACAGCAAGAAAATGGAAAGACAAATTTTTCCATGGAGTATGGATTGATTTCTTCTGTGCATGCGAACGTGACGAATAGTATTCGAAAGGATTATACAAAATTTGTATGTAAATTTTTGCAATCCCATCTAAAAATTTGATGTTGAAAGAATTTTCTTCTGTATGAAAAACATTCGATAGAAGAGAGAAACGAGCAGCCGTGGTAGAACGTTGGTCCTGGGATCGATCCCAGCAGCCGAGCATCCTGACTGAGGTTTCTCGTCAGTCATATCACCTAAATGCTGGGATGGTACCTACAAAATAGACCCTGGCCGTCTACATTGCAACCTACATCCCCTCCCCCTATCCTGGTTTGAGCCTGAGATCCCTAAAACCCTTAAAATAAATTCAAATTCAACAGAAAAGAGGATCAGAATGGACATTCAAATATTACAAGTGCCGTATAATCTTTCGTGTGCGACGATTTATTAGTTAGTGTCAAAGGATAGCGAACTTATCACGAAATGTGGTAGCAGTAACAAATACGGGCACAAACTCGATTCTGCATGTTCGTTGTCTATCCGATGTAAAGGTAAGCAAGACCGAATTCTGCGCATACATTGTCCTGATGTAACTAAAACTGTAATAATTAATAATGTGCTATAACCAACCGTTTTATTTTGGTATAACACCATTTTAAAAAATTTCCCGGTTTTTCAGTTAGAAATTCTGCTTATCGTAACGAACCCAGTGCCAATGTTGGTAGCCGTGTGGGCTAGAGCGCTGGGTTGCCGTTCATGAGACTGCATGTTCGAATTCCACCAGGGCCACTGTGACGGCCGGTCCGAAGTTACTAAAATGGTCCTTATCAGTGACGCCCAAGCTTGTTTTATACCCATGGGCCACATAAAAAGGGCCTAGCAGGGTAAGATGGTGAAAAGTGCATTGGAACCAATTGCGATAATATATATATATATACTACCATATTCAGCTCTCTACCAAAGTTTCAGCTCAAAAAAAGATGCTAACCTAATCCCAAAATAAATTAAAGTGTGTCTTTTGGTAGTTTAGCGATATCTCGGTCGGATTTGCACCTACGATGAGATTTTTTTTTTAATTGAAGATTTTCTTCAAGGTCTATAGGATGGTATTTTTTTCAGATTTGTTGGCGCCAAATTCAAATTTTCAGAGAGGTTAGAAAATTTGAAAATTAACTTTAAAAAGAAAACTAAGACATCAGGTTGGCTCGAAAAAAAATATATGATATGTATTTTTAATGGTTCTATATTCATAATTTTTTTTCTGACTTTTTAAAATGGTACAACATAACCTATAAAATAAAAAACAACATTTTTGTCGATTTTAAGGCATTTTCGTCCTAATTCATGATCAAACGAAACAACTGAGGCTAAGAAAATAATTGTATACCTTTTGTTACATTATTTTCTTTCGTTTACTTTAATATATTTCTATATATTTATATGTTTTAAAAGCATATTTTAATATTTTTTGTAATACAGACTTCTTAATCTGTAAGAGACAAGACGGAAGCCGGATATACAAAAGCTGCGGGCCGTAGGTTGGTCATCACTGGTCCGTATAAACTATACTAAATAAATGGAAACTAGTTTTATACCTCCTGGAAATGAAAAATAGCCCCACCGGAGATAATAAAGACAGTAGACCGGCAGTAGCATTCGAACTTGAGCGTTATCTCATTGTCGCGACCATAACAACTAGACCACGGTGGCTGGGTAAGATTATTTCTTTCTCAAAGAAGAATAATGGCTTCGGTTCGAAGTGGCTGGCTGAGAGGCTAGCGCGCTCACTTTCTGTGCGTGTGGTCCCTGGTTCAATTCCCAGTTTCTCACCAATGTCCATTTTGAACGGAGTAGTTCTGGGTTTTCCAAAATCTGTAGGTCATGTCCTCAGAATGAAGTACCCTTTAGTTGATACTTGATAGCTGTATTGGAACGTTGTATTTTGAGTCGTTTCCAGCACTCTTTGTCAGAAGTAGATAAACTTCAGTATTACCCTTCTCATGTGTACAAAGTTAAATAAAAATTCAATTAAAAAAAAAAGATAAAAAAGTTCGAGTGTAAGGGCCATTCTTACCCAAACTGGAATAGTCATACTGTTACCACATAGCAATTTTACCTGGGTTAAAAGTGAATCAAGCTTTCTTCGCCAAGTTGGGACAACGTGATGCAAGCTTAGGATATCAAGCCTCCTTTCACGCTCCCCCAGCACATTTTTCATTTCGAAAAACTAAAAAAGTGGCGAGGGAGCGGGAAAAGGAACATGAAAAAAGTTTAAACAATATGTTGGATCAAGCAGTGTCGTTTACAAGAATCAAGGTTGTTGGTAACTGCTCATATAGCGTAAGTACACATTAAAGAAAATTAAATAAGACAGTAGGATTTTTCTTTTTTTAGTTTGTGTTCTATCTGTATGTTTATAAGTACTGAAGTGTTCATATATTAATTTTATTTATAAATATAATTAAAATAATAAATTTAATACATTAGTACATTTCAATGCAGTTATAATGTATATTTTCTTCGTATAATAGTGCGGCTGGCTACTTATTATAGAAAGGCTGAGAACTGGATTGTGGAGACTTATTGCTGGTGAAATCTGCAGTCTTTCCGTAACTGTAATGAGTTCCTACCATACAGGGTTAACAAATCAAACTCGTGAAAAGCTGCTTGCGAAGGTGTTTTAATTCTCTAACGGGAATTCAAATATAATTTATAACTTACTGTGCAGTGTGTTGTAAAATAACACTAACAAAACTATCTTACGGGATTCCTGACGTGAAAAAAAAAAACTTTCGGCTCAGACCTACAGGCTGAGGTAGATCTCGAAGTTTCTTTTATTATTATTTTCAAAAATTTAAATCTCGCCTTATATGAGGGCTATCGAGAAACTATTTATTGATTTGTAGATTATTCATCAAAGCTTTACAACGATACCCCACAAGACGTGGTTTTGAAAAAAAATTGAATTTATACCCCCACCCCCACTCGTACCCCTACAACCCCAGAATCGTTGGTGTCACCGTAAACTTCATAGGAAGTACTATAATTTATGCAGACAAAGTTTCCCTATAAACTCCATAGGGGCTGATATATAATTTAAAAAACAAATTCAGTCCCCTCCCCCAACCACCCCCTTGGACCGATTTTCCTCATTAACGAACTTAGCCGAGCTATTAAGCCTAGAAATAACAATAAAATTTAGTTCAGATATCTTCAAAATTATGGCAGCTAGCGTTTAACTCGCTTTGCTTCGCTGGGGGCGCTTCCCCCACACCCCCGTGGGAGCTGCGCGCCCAACATCGGGTTTTGGGGAAGCCGCGCCCCCCTTTATAATAATCAGACGCTCTAGCGGACTGCGCCTCCATGGTACAAATATACCACCCACCGGGGGGGAGTTCACAATTTTTGTGACCTACTTATCATGGTACACCTTCATACTAAATTTCGTTTGTCTAGTCGTAGTGTTTAGAAAATGGGTTTTCGGGCGGCCTTTTTGGATTAAAGATGGCGACTTTTTTAACGCTTTATTATATTGTCGTGACTTACTCGTGAAGGTACACCTTCAAATAAAATTTCATTTCTCTAGCTCAAACGGTGTCGAAAATTATTTTTGGGTGGCCATTTTGGTTCCAAGATGGCTACTTTCCTAAAATTTTGTAATAATTTCTTAAACTACTAGTTAAGACACACCTTTATGCCAAATTTCTCTAGCTCAAACGGTGTCGAAAATGGATTTTTAGGTCTGCCATTTTGGATCCAAGATGGCGTCTTTGGATACATCATGTAACATTTTCGTAACCTACTAGTGATATTGTACCTTCACACCAAATTTCATTTAAGTAGTCCCAGCCGTTTAGGCTGTATACTCTATACAACAATGGGTTCGGCGGCCATTTTGGATCCAAGATGGCGACGTTTTCAACATTTTTCAATATTTTCTCAACCTAATAGTCACCATGTACCTTCATACAAAATTTCGTATCTCTAGCTCAAACGGTGTGGAAAATTGATTTTTTGAGTAAGCCATTTTGTAACCAAGATGGCGTTTCTGGATACATTTTGTAATATTTTCGCAACCTACCAGTGATGTTGTACCTTCATGCCAAATTTCATCTCGCTAGCTCCAGCGGTTTAAGCACTCTATTCTATACAACAATAAGTTTGGGGACCATTTTGGATCCAAGATGGCGACTTTTTTCAAAATGTCGGATCTTTTCCTTTACCTACTCATGGTCCTCCATCTTCATACCAAATTTGGTGTTTCTAGCTCCAGTAGTTTGGCCTGTGAATTTATATGGATGAGTCAGACAGTCAGTGAGTGTCCATGGGGTCTATTGATACATATATATATATTAAAAATTTCAATCCCCTCCCCGACCACCCCCTTGGGCCTATTTTGCTCATTAACGAACTTAGCTGAGCTATTAAACCTGGAAATAACATATTAAAATTTGATTCAAATATCTTCAAAATTATGGCCGCTAGTGTGTTAATATATATATATAAATGTGTATATAATAATAATAATAAATCACAGCCATATTCAATCCACTAGTGGATGAGGCCTCTCCCCGAAGGGAGGAGTAGGTCTACTGCTCCCACGCTGACCAGACGGGTTGGGAGAGGAGAGCCGAAGCTCTCACTGTGATCGCCACTGTCTTTTATTCACAGCAGTTCCCCAATTGTCCTCACGATGCTAGGTCAACACCGAAATATTTGAGCCCCCACCGGGAATCGAACCCGGGACCGCTCGCATTGAAGTCGAGCGCGCTACCGACTACGCAGGAGCTCATATATATATATAGATATAGATAGATAGATAGAGAGAGAGAGAGAGAGAGAGAGAGAGAGAGAGAGAGAGAGCTCGTACCGATCTCAATAGGTAGATTTTTTGGAAATCTACCCTTTTGAGGGCCCAAACCATCGTTTCGGCACTATAGGTTACCGAAAGCGTGAGAAACTGAACTACATCTTGATAGTTCCAACGCCATGGCATTAACTGTAGAATTGAGGCGGGGGGGGGGGTAATAAAGGAAGCTAGAGGGGTATATTTACACTTCCAGATTTTTTTTTTCTTAAAAAGGAAGAAAGCAGATTTTCATATTAAATTGCACACCAAAATATTATACTTCCTCTCAGTTTTGTTCAGTTTACGTAAAGTCAGGGATTCTCCCATAATTCCCAATAGGGGTGTCACCCCTCGAAATCGTCATGCATACATCCCGAACTTAAAAGTTTGTAATTTTAGAAGTCGATAGAAAACAAGTAAAACTCTACTTAACGAACTTCTAACTTTGGCTTTACACCCCAGAAACTGAACATCCTGGCGGAATCCCTGCGTAAAGTAGAAAAACGGCAAACACTTCCATTGGATCATCTGAAATGTCAGTATTTGACTAGAATGATAAAATACATTGATACTTGTGCTCTTTAAACATATCCGGCCTTACATACATACAATACATAAAAAACTACTGTTAAATACTTTTGTTGTGCAGAAAATATACACTGAACCAGTGATTCGGCCAGACTGGTCGGCCACACCATGTCTGAGGTGTTTAGCCTCCAAAGTCTCGACAACACCCCCCAACTATAATACTTTTGCTGTGATAGAAACCGTACAAAACTTCACTTACATCCTCCCAATTTTGACTTTATACCCTCCAAACTGACAATCCTGGCGGAAACCATCCCTTGAACTACCTGCTATGTTTATTATATATATATATATATTATAATAGCTTTTTAAGCGAAGTTTCAAACACTAAAACATTTTATCAACTGAACAACTAATCGTTTGCAGCCAGTGACACTTTTGTGTAAACAATTTTCTACTAATTGCATACATTATACAGGGTGTTGCAAAATAACAAAGACAAATTCACGTCACGAGATGCCTTACATGAAAATAAGAAAAAGGTAGAGACCATCGAGGATGCACATATGCTTTCGTTTTTGCCCTATATAAGGGTTGCTATATTTCAGAAGTAAAAATCCGGGACACTACTTACATGGGGCGGATTTATGGGGGACATTGCCCCTCAGTCATTTCAGGATTTAAGAGAGACCCTGGGGGTAATTAAGGGTGTAATTCCGGGGGATCTCATAGTTATTCTGAAATGATTGGGGGGCAATGCACCCCTTGACTCCCCTTAAATCCACCCATGACTTCTAATTTACGAAAATCTTGTAAATACACAGAATGTTAAAAAGGACGGTTAAACAGTCCAATTAACTTCTTTGCATTAGATGGATGTAATAAATAATATATAAAAGAACTTCAAAACAGTCCAGGTAAGGTACTTGTTCTATATTGTTATTATATACATTTCTTTTATTCACAGTATTTCAAAATGTCCTCAAATCTTGCAACGTTCTCATTTCTCGACTTCAGACAAAGACGAAGTTTGGCGCAGTGACGTAAGTCGGTGACAATACAATATTTCATTGTTACTTTCATATATTCCTATATTTTAAAAGCATATTTTAATTATTTTTTATTATGAACGTCTTTATCCTAAAATACATACTAGCCCGCAACGATATTCCGTTTTACTGGTTGCAGAACACTTTAGGATTTGGGCCACAAAATATTAGCTTGAGGACAAGTATCCGAACACAACTCGAAAACGAATAATAAAAATACTTTTTTTAAGACATACTTTTCTTAAATAATTTGTACTAAAAAGTTAAAAAAACACGCTTATTAAGCAAAGAAAAATGGACTAAAAAGTAAAAAAAAAAAAATTATGAATCCGAAAATAAGAGCGTGGGTGCTCTTGCTTACCTTATCATAAAATCATATCTAAGAGCACCCACGCTTTTATTTTCTGATTCACAAATTTATTATTTTTTTACTTTTTAGCCCATTTTTCTTTGCTTAAAAGCGTGTTTTTTATTTAATTCTTTTTCAATTTATTTTTATAATCTTTTTTAATTTATTTTATTTACTATTCTTTTCGGGTTATTTCGGTGTTCATAGTTCATACACTCATACTTTTTCTCCAGCTAATATTTTGTGGCCTAAATCCTAAAGTGTTCTGCAACCAGCCAACCCCAGCCGTGGTGCAGGCTAGTATTTATTTTAGGATAAAGAAATATGTAATAACAAAATATGTAATATTAAAATATGTTTTGTTTTTTAATTATATACATATATAGAAATATATGAAAGTAAAAATAGAATGTATTGTCACACGACTGACGACGCTGTGCAAAATTTCATCATAGTATGACGCCTGGAAATGAGTTAAATTAACGTTGCAAGATTTGTACCAGAGATGAAACATGATTACAAAGGTTAAGTTAATAAAAACCGTGTAAAAATAATTTTGTTTACGCATGACTAAAAAGGAATGCATTGTAGCGCGCCAATTGAAGAATTTATAAAGTAACTGTATCTCAGAGAGCTCCCCATGCTTCTCTTTTAGTCATGCATAAAGAAGCTTATTTTTTACTTTTTAGAACGAATTATTTCAGAAAAGCATGTCTTTAAAAAGTTTTTATTATTATTATTATTATTTCTTATTTTCATGTGAGGAATCTTGTGTCGATGTTATTTTGCAATCTGTATTTGTAAACCAGCTTTAAGGTGACTAGAGAAGTTGCTTCAGTATTTTTTGCCTCATTTTAAAATGTTTGTTTTTCTCGAATTAACTGTGCAGAAAAAAATAGTAAGAACGTCTGGGAGTTCATGTAATGCGCATAAAACTTGGTGAAATGCAAGCCGGGTTATTCCCGATCGTGATTGCTACGAGAAAAACTTTTCCTAACGTCGAGAGTTAACATAAGTCATACTTGCACAGCACATTATACGATGGCGTAATTTAAGCGGGGGAGAGGGGAAATTGCCTCGTGTTTAATTCCAGCGATAATATGAGTATAGTGGATTGTTGTTAACAGAAGAAAATGGTCGATTTGTTGCGTTTCATAATTTTGAAAATGGCTAATTTCACTATTTTTACTTACTACATAGTTAGAGCTGTGCAACGAGCGGATTTCGAGCACTCGAAATTCGAAGCATAAAGCAGTCACGCTCGAAACGTGGGAGAAATGAAAAAAAAAAAACACTTCGAGCAACTTCGAGCGTGAATAGGTTTCGAGCGCTCGAAACATGTTCGAGCGGAGTGCCTGCTCGAATTACGTCATCAGATTACATTTTTGTCTTTATCTTCCTGTAACTGGTTAAAGGAGGTTCAGTGTTGCCAACTAACCTAATAATAATAATAATAATAATAATAATAATAATAATAATGGGTTATCTAACAAAAACCTTTGAACTGGAATAGACTATATACGAAACCACGATGTTGAACCATATATACGAGAATTGCTCAAAATAAGGTAAATTCACAATTTTCAACATATCTTAACGAAACTTCGCACAACTTAGTAATTTGACAAGACGAAGAACATAGAGTACGTCCGAAACAAAAATTTGACCTATATATATACGAGGGTTGGTCAAAATATCTCAAATCCACAATTTTCGACATATCTCAACGAAACTTCGCACAACTTAGTAATTTGACAATACGAAGAACATAGAGAACGTCCGAAACAAAAATTTTGACCTATATATACGAGGTTGGTCAAAATATCTCAAATCCACAATTTTCAACACATCTCAACGAAACTTCGCAACAACTTAGTAATTTGACAAGACGAAGAATATAGAGTACGTCCGAAACAAAAATTTGACCTATATATACGAGGGTTGGTCAAAATATCTCAAATCCACAATTTTCGACATATCTCAACGAAACTTCGCACAACTTAGTACTTTGACAATACGAAGAACATAGAGTACGTCCGAAACCGAAATTTGACCTATATATACGAGGGTTGGTCAAAATATCTCAAATCCACAATTTTCAACATATCTCAACGAAACTTCGCACATCTTAGTACTTTGACAATACGAAGAACATAGAGTACGTCCGAAACAAAAATTTGACCTATATATACGAGGGTTGGTCAAAATATCTCAAATACACAATTTGCAACATATCTCAACGAAACTTCGCACAACTTAGTACTTTGACAATACGAAGAACATAGAGTACGTCCGAAACCGAAATTTGACCTATATATACGAGGGTTGGTCAAAATATCTCAAATCCACAATTTTCAACATATCTCAACGAAACTTCGCACAACTTAGTAATTTGACAAGATGAAGAACAAGAGTACGCCCAAAACAAAAAATTGACCCATATATGGGAGGTTTGGTCAAAATATCCAAAATCCACAAGTTTCAACGAATCTCAACAAAACTCTCCACATCTTCCTAATATAATAAGACGAAGAACATAAGAGTACGTCCGAAATCAAAATTTCACTCATTTATGCGAGGGATGGTCAGAATATCGCAAATTCGCCATTTTCCACATATCCCAACAAAACTTTGCACAATTTTGCAATTTGACAAGACGAAGAACATAGAATACGCCCGAAACAAAAAATACCCATATTTACGAGAGTTGGTCAAAATATCGCAAATTCACAATTTTTAATATATCTCAATAGAACTCTGCATAATTTACTGACTTGATAAAACGAAGAACATAGAGTACGTCCGAAACCAAAATTTTGACCCATATATACGAAAGTTTATCAAAATATCTCAAATCACAAAATTTCTCAACAATCACATGGGCTTGAGAAAATACGCTACTTTCCACCGTACAAACGAAACAAAAGCGTAAAGTGTCTCCCGGTTCTGACGGCGTACTATAACCAGCTTAATATTACTTTAAATCTTGTTGGTTTGTCTATTTACTTACAGTGATCAAAGAAACCTAGGGAAAAACACAATCAACTTTAACACTTTATTTTTTGGGTCCTTCTCGTGTTCTGTTACACGAAGGACATGTTATTTCTGCACTTTAACATCTTTAAATTGTGAACAACTTTGTCACCAAACAAAGCTGGCCGCGTGTTGACAACAGCATGAAGTTTTATACTTTATCACCAGAGGGATATACCATTGCTTGAATAAACATCGGTTTGCCCATATCGACCGATATTGATCAATATAGATATCGGTTAACGACATTAATCGATATAATGCCATGACGAATGCTCTATTTTTAATTTTAATTTATTCATTATGAAAAAAGTGTTGTAAAAATCGATTTATTCTTTGCAAAATATAGTTTTAGAAAATAGGTAAATTAGTGATACAGATAATTGATGTCGATCCCACATCGATCGACGTGGTCTCAAACGGGGCCCCTCTCCGCATTTACGATGTGGAACGATATGGGTCCCATGACCGACCAACATGAATATGCTACTGGGGTATCATACATTTGTTGAAATATGATTAAAATTAAACGTACGTTTTAACCACTAACTGTTAATCAACAATTGAAACAAAAATTAACATTCAAAACGCGGCTGTCCTACTGGAATGAATTTCTAATTTCAACATTTTAGTCTAGGAATCCAACCCAGAAATCTCAGAAATCACGGGAAAAATTCCACGAAGTTAGATTATTTTTAACAATTACAATATTTTGCGCTGCCACCGTCGCATTTTCTAATTTAAACACTTTAGCCTCGGGATCAAACTCACGGACCCTTGAAACTCTCGGATATGAAATTTCACAAAAAAACGGATAATTTCTAGAGATTATAACATTTTGCACTACAACCATTTTGGATTTCACATTTTATTATTTTTGATCTCAAATGTGTAATCATCGTCCCATGAAAGCCCCAAATATAAATTTTCACGAAAATCAAATGTTTTTTAACAATCAGAATATTTCACGCTCCCTCCATCTTCGATTTGAAAATTCAATATGTTTGGGCTGGAATTCGTAATCAGCGTCTTTCGGAACACCCACTTACGAAATTTTACAAAATCTGATAATTTTTAAGAAAGTATTACTTTTCAGGTTGCCGCCCTCTTGGATTTCAACATTTTTGAAAGAGGAATCGAACTCAGAGAGCCTTGAAAGACCCAGATATAAAATTTCAGGAAAAATCAAAATAATTTTACAATTATAATATTTTGCGCTGCCGCCATATTGGATTTAAAAATTCAACATTTTTAGGCTCGGATTCGTAATCATCGTTCTTCTGAACACCCACATATGGAATTTAACAGAAATCTGATAATTTTCAACATTTTATCACATTCCAAACTGCCGCCATTTTCGGTTTCTCATTGACAATGGAATCGAATGAATATCCGATTTTTAACAATTTTGAAATTTCGCAAAATTCAACAATTTTAGTTTCGGAATTGAATTCAGCACCGCTTCGAAGTCCCACATATGAAATTTAACGAAAAACTGATGACTTTAGCAATTATGATATTTCGCGCTGTCACCATCTTGGATTTCAAAAGTGTATATTTTTGCCCTCGGTAATGGACTCGGGCTCCTTCAAGCCCCCACGTATAAAATTTCACGAAATTCTGATTATTTTTAACAATTGTGACATTTCGCGCTGCCGCCATCTTGGATTTCAAAAGTGTATATTTTTGGCCTCGGTAATGGACTCAGGGCTCCTTCAAGCCCCCACGTATAAAATTTCACGAAATTCTGATGATTTTTAACAATTGTGACATTTCGCCCTACCGCCATCTTGGATTTCAAAATTGTATATTTTTGGTCTTGGTAATGAACTCCCCCCCCCCCTCCTAATCAGACTATCTTTTACAATGATGATGTTTCGCGCTGCCGCGGTCTTGGATTACAAATTTTAACATTTTTAGGCTCGGAATTGTAGTCAGCGTTCCTTGGAGCTCCCAGAAATGTTGGCGTTAAAATACCTATGGAATCACGTTAATAGTTTTTTAATACTTAATTAATTATTTGTTGTATCAAAGCTATAAAGTTGAAATTATACTATGATAAGAATAATAGTATCACAGTTGGCAACATTGTGTATTACGTCCTTTACCAAGATAAACGGACGGGAAGGGGAAATTCCAGGACTTCCGAGCGCTCGAAACTTTTTCGAGCGCTCGAACCAGGACTTCGAGCAAAAGTGTTCGAACAAATCTGTTCGAGCAGATTTTGTTCGATCATACTCTGCTCGCTCGAAAACGTATTTTTGTGTTTCGAGCGCTCGAAATCCGCTCGTTGCACACCTCTATACATAATGCACACTTAGTCTAGTAGGTGTATGCACGAGCGGACTGGTAACCAAAGGGGCCACCCGGGAAATTTTAAAAGTGCCCACCGACTGGTAACTAAAGAAGTCCATTAATCAAGGAATTTTTTAAAAGTCCACTTCAACAAAATTTTGTGGAACATAACTGCTGTCCTAGTCCATTAATGTCTAACTAAAAACAAAACTGAGTATTGATTTTATGGTTATAAAGCGTATAGCAGTTTTTAAAGTGGAAACTTTTTTTTATTATTATTATTCACAGCGATTCACACCAAGAATTTGTGCAACGTTGCCACTCCCCATCTCTACTGCGCAGAACCTTGGAGTAACATGATTGGACAGAATTTTAAACAACTGTACAAAGTCAAAATTCGTCCCATTTTGAAACCACATTTTCTTTTAGACATGTTACAATCATAGATAAATCGTTTTCTTTCTAATTCCTTCACTGTTCGTTAAATGAAGGACATTTGTTTAGTTTTTTAATGAACTGATATAGCATGCCAACTTGTAACAAGGTTGTCAGTCACTTGCTTTGAGCTTGATAAACTTGATATTGTGTTGGTCTGGATAAACAAGAATAAAACAAATTTGTTGGTACAACTGATTGTTGACTTATAACTAGCCTAATTCAAACTTCTTGGAACAACAAGATATGCAAGGAAGGTTGTTAAAACTTAACATCTAATTGTGCTTCGTTGCACTGTTACAAACTGGGACACTTTTGGTGACTCGACCTGACCCGTACATGGGTGTCTCAGTTCGAAAATTGACCCGAATGATCTGGTCTGGAAACTATAATGAATTGGGAATTTTTAACGTATTTTTCGTGCTCTGAGGGTCCCGGTCACCCTTGAAAGGAAACACTGTGTTTTTTTGTTTGTTTTTTTAAATAAAAAGGGGTCTTTAGAACCAAAGTGATCTAAGTAACATTTTCAGATAGAAAAATAATCAAGTTCATTTTTTTATATAAATACAACACGAACTATATGCGTTTTTGTACAAAACATTAATATTTTGCGCTTCATGTTATCCTGTTATTTATAGAAATTGACTCGAAACATTTTTTTATTTAAAAATGTCACTTAGATCGCTTTGGTTCTAAAGGCCTCAATTAAAAAAAAAACTCTACTTTACCCACCAGGTCAGGCCAGGTCCCAAACGTAGACGCTATGTCCTGTTCCAAAACTTGACACAGTGCCCGTTTCAGCTCTGGTCGTGAGGTCTGACTTCTCAGTGTAGCAGAGCTGAAATGGGTCAAGGTGTGAAGCAAGTCTGTACTTGGTTATACCCGGTTTTCCGGAGGGCAAACCAGACTTTTCCCCCCTTATTATACACTATTTCTTTCAGGGGTGACGATGGTGTTTATTCACAGAGAACGAAAGTCACAGTCAGAGGAAAACCGGGTCACCGGATCATTCGGGTCATGTTTTTAAGACCGCATCGCCAGGTTCAGCTCTGCAGTAGCGTCCACGGGGTTTTGTTCCCGGCTGGAACATCGATGCTTGTGGGTTCTGCAAAACCCCCCCCCCCCCCCCCCGCATCGGGACAGAGCGAAGTCAAAAGTACTAAATTTCCCTACACAAAATAGTGTATCAAAGCATTTATCCAAAGGAGAAGTCTGGTAAGTGGTAACAAAATAATACATGACGCCATATAGGTTTGTAAGTTGTAACCCTAAGAAAGTACTTACTTAATATTGACGCAATATTTCTCTAATGTATCAATATGATGCAATATTATGAAACAAATACCGTATGCACTTAAATGCCACTGAAAAGAAGACAATGACTGAATTATGTAACATGTCAAAACTGTTGCCAAGTCATTCTTGAAGAAAACGCACACTTCAGAATCTTATTATAACATTTATTTTTTTTCCCTTGTCATATCGCACCAACAAAGTTTGAGTATTGATAACACAAGAGGTACAGATCATTTAATTATAATGTTTTTTTTTTTTATATAAGTGTATCGACAAAAATGTCACATTGTTAATACATAAAAATAATAAATTGGCTATAATTAACAAAATATCAATGATAAATTGCTGAGATGAACTAGATCTGTCCATTTTGAAGGAGGTTGTATTGCGCAGTTTGTTAACATGACATGCGTATATTGAATGTGACTCCGTTTTCATTTACAAGAGTTGCTGGAATATTTTTATCAACTCAAGTGACAAAAGATAACGAAAGCAGGAACATGCACCTGGCTCAGTCACTTTCGTTGTTCATACATTATCCAGTGATGCCAACCCGGCCATTTTGTGGCTAATACTAGCAAATTTGAAACCTCATTTAGCCACCCAAAAATCTTTTTTTTTTCTTTTTCTATTGTTCATATAATTATAGGGTTTAAGACACTTTCTACATCCAATCAAATCATAAAAGTGACAACGTTTTTTTTTCATTGGAAATATAGCATTTTAGCCACATTTAGAATTTGACCTAGACAATTTTAATAGCTTACTGTTGGCAACACTGACAGTGTCTCGAATTTTTACGACTGACCGATTTGCATACGTAGACTTGTCTCTACAACTAACTTCTTACAGATTATCTATCATATGAAGAGTGTCAAACAGTATAATGCTTATATTAATTCCATCACACCAGATTTTCTGTAGTATTTGTTTTTAGTAGTGGGTGTTGTTGGCCCGTGCCACCGTAACGTTCCTAATTATGGATATTATAAATCGTTTGTTCGAATGTACGTCATGACATGGACCATTTAGACTCTGAAATATACGTTATGTACAGTATCTTACCATATGAATTTCTTTAAGGCCTTTTGGCATCTTTGGTTCAGACAGGGATGGGTTAGGTAGAGGATGGGGAAGCTATCGGCCGGGAGTTATTTAAGATACTATCCTGGCAATTGCTTGGTGCGTATCGTAACATTTCGGAGACGATTTCCTAAGACCCGAAACAAAGATTTTTTTTTTTTTTTTAAGTGTTCATACGAACTTCTGATGAAAGGAACTTCGTTTACGAGTTATAAAGGATCCGTCCACCTTCAACCTCAAAATTTCGATGTTTCAAATTGAATATCTACGTTCGACATTATCTGAATATTGGTACTAAACGGTATCGAAATATACAACAGAAATATCGATATATCGAATATCAACAAGTATCATAGCAATGCTAAATGAAAGATAGATCGTAATTAAACGAAGCTTGAAAGGAGGAGTACGTTATTGTGAGGAAGGAAAGAAAGGACAGTAAAAGGTATTAAGGATAGAAGGAAGGAAAGAAAGAAATAAGGAAGAAAAGAAAGGACTATAGAAGGAATTAAGGATAGAAGGAAGGAAAGAACGGACAATTAAAAGAATTAAGGATAGAAGGAAGGAAAGAAAAAATAAGGAAGAAAAGAAAGAACTATAGAAAGAATTAAGGGTAGAATGAAAAGAAAAGAAATAAAGATAGAAAAAGAAAGATAGAAGGTAGGAAAGAAAGGATGGTAGAGGAACTAAGGATGGAAGGAAGGAAGGAAAGCATTGAGGATAGGAAAGAAAGAAGATATAAGAGAAGAAATAAAGTAAGGATAGGAAAGAAGAAAAGAAAGGACTATAGAAGGAAAGGAAGGAAGAAACAAGGATAGGCAAGAAACATGATAGAAGGAAGGAAAGAGATAAGGATAGACAGGAAGGAGAGAAAGACATTTAGGAACGAAGGATGAAAAGAAATAAATAAAGATAGTTAAAAATATAGAAAGAGGCAACAACAAGCATTAAAGAATGGACAGAAATAAGGAAGGAAAGTAGGGGGAAAAGGAATTAAGAAATAGTCAAAGGAAGAATTGAACAACGGAGGAAAGACAGAAGGAATTGAACAATTAAAATGAAAGAAGATAAATAAATAGATAGTATAATAATAAAGAAACTCGGGACAAATGGGTAATTTTCACAAACAAAAAAAAAGGGGGGACAAATGTTTAAGACCTCAAAACGGGACGTATGATCACGCCACAACAGAATTATAATAATTGGCATGTGAGCTCAATCCTTGTGAAGTTTATGGAACTTCCTATATTGTGTTCTATAATGACTCGGAAAACGCTGCTTACTCGCAACCCCTCCCTCGTATGTAGTAAATTCTGTTCGGAACGAAACTTTGTATAACCATGGAGTTTTTTTTTTTTTTTTTTTTTTTAAGTGCTGCTCTACAATAGATGGGAAAGACGTACAAAGGTCGGTTACTTCTTGGTAGGAAGGTCTTATGTGCGGAGTTAGCAGAAGCATTGCTGTGCGCTTGTTTTCAGGTAGCTGTGGAGAGCGTCGGATCATAACAGTAATAGTAATGACTGTCGTAGTTGTAATATGCCAAATTGTATTTTTTTTAACTTGTATAGGCAAGTACGGATTTATTTTTCTAGCACAGACATTTCATACATACTAAGTTATTGGAGCGTATGGCATTAATATAAGCTATTACTGTTTTAAATGTAAGTAATTTACAAAATATGAATTAATTACTCACATAAAGACAGTGTTGATAACTTTCTAAAGAACTTATTTGATTTACGTTTGTAATTGCTAAACATAAAGTAATATTCGTGTATTCAGGTGCATACCCCGATAGCACGGTAAACTTGCACCAAGTTTGGCATCGCTATGCAGCAAACTTGCTACAGTCTTTCAGCAAACTTGCTAGTTGACAGATGCTAAACTTGCTACATAACTTTTACATCAAACTTGCAACACGCTTTTCGAAAAAACAAACAAAAAAACACGTTGATGAACCCACATCGAGCCTGTGACGGAAAAAAATGCTGTTATCTACAGTGGGGTTCGAAGCCAAAATCTTCAGCTTTATTTGTTGTTCGTCACTCGAACCACTACTCCATGGTTCTTCTGAATGAAGTATCTGGTGTAGTAAAAAGTAATCCATTATTTTTGCATGACATTGAAGGCTTGACTTACCATAGTTAGAATGATCCGATTTAGGTCACATATGCGCCGTTTTGTTCGATAACGTGTTGCCATTTGGAAGGTAATATCATGATGCCTCTCTCATAGAAGCCCTTGTCCCTATTGGCAAAACATTGAGGCAGTCGATTTTCACAAGCCTCTCTTGAAGCGAATTTTTCACCAACAAACGTGTTCGCCATGGACAGGAACAGATGGTAATCACTCGGTGCCAGGTCCGAACTATAAGGTGGATGCATAAGAACCTCCCAACCAAGCTCCCGGAGCTTCTGGCGAGTCACTATCGATGTGTGTGGCCTGGCGTTGTCCTGGTGGAACACAATGTCTCTCCTATTGGCCAAAGCTGGGCGATTGCTGCCTTCAGACGGTCCAATTGTTGACAGTATAGTTCCGAGTTAAGGGTTTGGCCGTAGGGGAGCAGCTCATAGTAGATAATTCCCTGCCAATCTCACCAAACACTCAGCAAAACCTTCCTGGCCGTCAATCCTGGCTTGGGCACCGTTTGCGCCGGCACACCGCGCTTCGACCACGAACGTTTTCGCGTGACGTTGTCGTAAGTGATCCACTTTTCATCACCAGTCACCAACCGCTTCAGAAATGGGTCGCTTTTGTTGCGATTCGCAGATGGAAATTCGGTCCATGAGGTTTTTTTGCGTTAACTCGTGTGGCACCCATACATCAAGCTTCTTTGTGTATCCAGCCTTATGCAAATGGTTCCACACGGTTTTTTGTTCAATGTTTAGCTCTTGGGCAATCGAAACAGTGCTTACATGACAGTCGGACGCGACAATGTCCATGATTTTATCGACATTTTCGACACGTGGCCTTCCAGTGCGTGGTACATCTTTCACGTCAAAATTACCGGAACGGAATCGATGAAACCAAAATTGCGCGTGATTGGCTGTTACAGTATCAGGACCATAAACACTATTCACATTTGCAGCCGCCTGGCTTGCGTTGTCGCCTTTATCGAAGAAAAACTGTAAAATATAGCGTATTTTCTCTTTGCTAGTGTCCATTTTGACGAGCACTCACACAACACTGAGTCAACTCATCACAACTATCTGAACAGTGTTTGTAGTACGCAATCTCATCGTTTGAACGCCATCTCGTTGAACCCGATCGGACTTATACAACGCGAGATACAGATCACTGAAGCCATCTATTGGCAAAATAATGGATTACTTTTTACTACACCAGATACATTTCACTAGTCCTTTTATGCTACGAAGGCAGTTTCTGACATAAAGGCACGGATATAGCCTTAAATTCAAAATTGGGGAAGCTTCTTAATCCTGTGTTAGAGCTATGAAGAAGGCTGATTCTTTGATTTTTCACAAGCGATTCACCTCAGGAGGATCATATTCATGTGTACTTTACTGTTCCAATTGATGCCATTTCTCAAACAAAAACTGGTTGCCAATTTTTCCAGATAGCACGCTAGTTTAACCAAGTTTGGACTAGCCTTGATTTTTCGTTACAGTGATGAACTAACGATGAAATTTTCATGTTAGATTACTAACTGGAACGCCGGAGTTCTACAAATAAATAACTGCTGGTCTAATGGTTATCGTCACTGACTGCTGATCGTGGAGTCCCGGGTTCGATTCCCGGCCTGCCAAGGGATTTTTTCCAAAGCGAGAGGGTCTGGAACGGTGCCCATCTAGCATCGTGATGCAACTCGGGAGCTGCTGTGAATAAAAGACAGTGGCGATCACAGTTGAGAGGTCTGCTCTCCTCTCCCACAACATCTGGTTAGCGTGGGAGCAGTAGACCAACTCCTCCCTCCGGAAAAGGCCTCATTCAGTAATGGATTGAATATGGCTGTGAATTATATATACATAGTAGTTTTTTAAACAACTTCTTTTTGTTCGAACTTATAAATATTTGCTCCCATATCTTTCGTCCTGTATTTTTCAACATTAAACACAGTTTTCAAAACTGTACGCATTTCCCGAAAATAAGTTAAACAATTCAGGTTAGACAATTATTCTTTTCTTTTATTATACGCAATAGAAAGACCAAAAACGCAACATAGTATCGACCCATCTGTAAAGTATACACATCCTTATGATTTTCCTGAGGAGGTTCGCTTGTGAAAAATCTACGAAGCAGGCTTCTTCATAGCTCTAACACAGGATCAATAGGCTTTCCCAGTTTCGAATTTCAGCTTATATCCGTGCATTTACTTCATAAACTGTCTCCGTAATGTAAAAAGGACTAGTATAATAGAAGACAGTAAGAAGTAGCGTGTTAGAGCAGTGGTTGTAGTGACGGACATCAAACAAAACCGAAGATTCTAGGTTCGAGTCCCAGTCTAGACAGTTGATTTTCTTTCCGCCGCAGGCTTGATGTTAAACAAGACAAGTTTGTAACAAATTTGGCGTGGAAGGTTAGTAGCAACTTTAACAACTTTGTCCGCTGTCAACTAGTAAGTTTGCTGAAAGGTTGTAGCAAGTTTGCAGTCTTGCAATGCCAGACTTCGTGCAGTTTTGCAATGCCAAAGCTCATAAACCTTGCTGCAAATGTGGGTGCTATCTGGGTAGTCTATTTTCTTTATTCCGCAGAAAGGGGATATTGAGTTTTCGCTGCAGGTGTAGTGAGTGAGCTTCCATTTTTATCATGTGAAAGCGCAATAATATTTAATTGAAACTGTACTTGAGGACATGAATGACTTTTTTCATATTTACGTTATGATAGAAAAAAGAATTAAAATATTTTATTAATTTAAATTTCGATTTTCTACTCCACAAACGCTTCGTGTTCCCCAAACTTCCGCACATAGTTGATAACCGTCAAACTGAGTCCTAACCGAGTTAGTTCCAAAATCCTCTCCCATTTTCTATCACGGACTCAGTCAGGCTGGCTGCTACAGGGTAAAGGAACAAAGTCCTCTGATTACAAGACTAGCACTCCATTGGGGTTCTCTGTCTTAAGTGCCTTAGTAGTCAAATGTAGAAAAAAAATACTGATTTTGTTACAGAAACATCATTTTTGAGCATGAATTAGGTAAAAGTTATTTGGTCATTGTTTTAATTGTTATTTATATCCTAAATAAGTTGGTGAGCTTCCAAGGACGGGACCTACTCTTTTGGTAAATTGAACTCTAAGCCACTTCGTCCCATGAACCCCGTCGGGAATTTAAATTACTTGACGAGTTTTCGTGTATCACGCAGTATGTAACTTACGATTTCTATTTCTGTTTATTGTTGATCATCCATTTAAGTACATGCTCATTGTTCAGTGGATTTGTCAAAGGCGAAATACATCTAAAGGTCTCTTTAGACGACAGTATTTATGCTACGATGAATCTTACGATTAGCAGTAGTGCCAGAGTGTGAAAGCAAGAATTATACAATAGGGCAAGATGCTTTGGTATACACACAACTTTTTTTCTTTTTTACTCTGGCACACTGCTTTCGCTAAGATTCATCGTACGAGAAATTGTATCGTCTAAAGCGGCCTTAAAGTACCCCACTTAGTAAGCATTGGATTACAGGTTTCATTTACAAGTATTAACTGTTTAAGTTATAAGATTTACTATTTTAGTTAATTTTATTTTGAGTTGATATTAAATTCTTGAACGATCTGGAAATCTTTTAAGGACAGGTCCAGTCCTACAGTTTTTAGTAAATTGGTCTCTGAACCACTCCGTTCAATGGACTCCGGCGGGAATCAAACCTATTCTTATTTTTTGCGCAACGATATTACAGTGTCTCGCTTTGAACTTCAGAGGAAAAAAACTGTCACTTTAATCAAAATAAGACACACCAATAATATGACATTCTTAACATACAAAAACATTTAATGACTGAAAGGAATGTTATATAAGTTTCTATTAAGAAAATGAAGAAATTCTTGCTGTGCTGAAATATGTCTAGAAGAAGACTCCACGTGGTATACACAAATATTTGTTTGACAATTTCCTCATTTTCGAATATATTTATTTTCAGTAGTCAAGTCTCACGTGCCGGACTATATCTCAGGTACTAAAAGTATTTTCAAAATATATTCCTTGCACTGTTTCATAACGAAAAGAAGAGTGGCAAAGTACATCGAAAGCCACATGATATTAAGAAACCATATTCTATTGTATTGTTTCGAAGAACTGAATTGAAGAGAGAGAGAAAAAAAAAGACAAAAGGCAAACTGAACAAGAAACCATTTTGTCGCTGCTGTCTTTGTTATTCTGAGACTTGAGATGCAGGCCTATTTATTATATATAGGCGTAGAAGCTCTGAAGAAAATAAAATTTATCACTTTCAATAGGTAGCTTATTGATCTTTATGTTCAACCATGATCTTTATGTTCAACCATGATCTTTCACTTCGCAATAAACGAAGCCTGAAAAAAAAAAACTTCCTTTGAATACAATAATATTTTATCACAAGATTATTTTAAGAGAAAGATATGAGTGGAAAAATACATATCAAAGTATTGAGCTCATTATTTGAGGTATCGATTGATACCAATATCTTTCAAGTATCGTTGGTTTCGAGGTATCGAAAGTGTCGAGAACACATCTCTAATACAAACTAGTAATTTCATTCAGTTATGGCGCGACAGAAATGTATTGCTGATACTTGTATAAAACATGTTATATTTTTGTGTCGAAAACTGTACATTCGAAACATGTGAATATCATATGACCTATCAAGTAAAACGTCTTTGTTTCTTGAAACCTACCTCTTTACTTCTTATACTGTACCCTCACAGAATTCAACTCGTAGGCAACAGGGCACTCACTACGCGATGTTAGTCCCGGGCCTTCAAATAGCTAAACCAGGAGCTGCTTCACCCATACCTTCAAACTGGATCTCTCAGTATGCATTAACTTGGTAACCAATGTCCTACACAGTTGTTTTGACTCATCTTTATTGTCTATTACGTTATTCATCTTCCGCCTACTTTCTCCAGCATTTTCTTCTTACGTGATCAGCCGATTTTATTCCATCCTCATATTTCTACTGCATCCAATAATCTTTCGTAGAGTCCAAGTTTCGACGCCATAAAAGACTAATATCTAGACAAAACGTTTAATCAGTCGTTTTCTTAATTCTTTGTTCATCGACCCGTAGAAAAAAATTCCGCGCCGCTGTTGAACAGAACGTATACATATTTAATTTTTTGCCAAACGCTTTTGTGAGCGGTATATAGACCTTTAGAGCCGTAATGCTTATCACAGATCTTCACGCACTTATCCATAATCAGTGCAGTGCTCTATTATTCGTTATTAAACATGCCTGGAAAAAAGCTGCTTTCCCCGCTAACTGAGATTTCTTCCAGGCCCTCTGTTCTCCGGAAAACTTGCTCAAATCCCAAATGCACAAACGAATCATTTACCCAGTGTGCTTATTGTCGTGTATATTTATGCTTACAGGATTAATTCAAGACTCATAAATATGTATAAGTACCTCTACGGGCAGCTTAAAGTAATACCATAAACACTGTGTGCAGCAGAACAGTCCATCTTCTTCAATATTTTACCAATCTCCGTCAGGAACTTAGCGATCACCCGTTATGCCTCCTTTCTGATATTGCAAGAAAATTAAAAGGCGACAAACAATTTCTAATTGGAAGAAAAATAAAGCCTGGATAAGTTCTTTGTTACAGTGGTGTCATATTATGTCTTCATTAGTGATATTTGTTTATGTTTAAATGTATCCGAGCGTAAAATTCATTACTTTGGAACCTCTGATTTATAAACACTCATAGATATACAAATTACCGTTGGGCCGCTAAAATTAGTGCAATACACACAGACAAGCAAAACTTTGCATTTTGTTCAATATGAAATCAATATCTGTCAGGTATTTCGCGGATGTATATAGAGTATTTTTCTGTATAAACGTATATAACTGCCTTCAAAAAATACATTAGGACTAGTTACGTAAAACATTCTAACACTGAATTAAGATAATCCACGGGTTAGGTCGGCTTTTCTTTCAGGCGCTCGCCTTGTGCGATTTCCATGAGTAGCCAATAGAAACTCGTGTTACATATTGAACACGTACTTAAACACGTGTTTTAATTAGCTATTCAGGCAAATCGCAAGCAAAGCACGCAGTGAGCGCCTGTATGAAAAACCGGCCTTAGTGTACAAGTCATAGATAAAATATTTGTAGATACCGAATTCCTATATGCTTGTTTTCTTCCATGCCACCTGGTGTCAGTCCACCCGAACTAGGAATGAAGTCACACTAGTAAATAATGCGTAATATCTACGTTTTTAATATCTTGAGAAACAGTAACCCCAGTAGCACATACGTGTTTTAAACGCTGATAAAACCGTATAATGTTCGCCTTTTCAACTGTTAATTCAACCAAAAAACTGATTCAACACTTTCTGGACCGTGGACCGTTAAACTGTTTTATCAACGTTAAAAACACGTATGTGTTACTGGGGAAGGTGTAGTTTGAGATACTCAGCTCGCAATCCGTGTTTTTCTAGTTTTTTTTTTAATGAAACGCACGAACTATCATTGCATACTAGGATTATTTCAGTCCTAGTTCGACTGGATTGACGCCAGGTGGCATGAAAAGTGTTGAGAGAATGGGTGTTACTATTTATAAATATTTTATCTATGAGTCGTAGATTAACTCATAGATTAAATGACCTCGGGGTTAAAATGTTTTGTGCATCTGGTCATAAAAGTGTAAGTAATGAACACAATACTTAATAAGCATTGTATTTACAGCATTTATAAGGGTGGTTTATTATCATTATTGTTATTATTAATGTTTTAGGATTTACAATATGCCGACTTTCTTACCATTGCTCACTTTAATCTCTTCGTGTGATGCATGATGTGAGCAGTTAAAGAGAGAGAGCACAGAGAAGGAAATATACAGACGAGAAACATGGCACTTAATTAGAAATATAAAGCGGGCGATGTTGCTGTTAGTCGACTAATGTGCCATATGCGGAAGAATCTCAAATACCACAACGTGAGTAGAGATCACACAGCTGCTAGAAAGACTGCGAGTGCTGGATTTGACTTCTTTGAGCAAATCACCTGTCTTACGTTTCGCGCCAGCAGAGCAACGAGACGTTATGAAAACTAACCCGTCCCCGTCGGTCACCATATGTAAGTGAGGAGAGGCTTTTGTGTAGAGGGAGCAAAGAAGTGAATGAACTTTTTTTTCTGTGATAGAAATGAAAGCCACAAAGAAAAATATTCAATAGTTTTACCAAATCCCGTACTTTTCGTTAATATTCAAAAGCAAAGATGTATTTAGTAAAAGTGTGGGACTTGGCGAAGCTTGGCTTACGGCGAAACAGTCCTGGCACGTGATGGGACTTCAGCACAGGAAAGAAGAATCAAATAAATTTCAAGTTTGACAAGCTTCCTCGCATAACTACCTGTTCCAACAAGCTTCAATTGGTTTACTTATAGTTTGACAAGCTCAAAACAAGTGACTGAACAACCTGGTTGCAAGCTGGCATGCTATGTGGGAAGTATGATGATGTCATGTCAATCAACTTCGAGTTTGTGATATGATGGTCCATTCAATTAGTATGGGACATAGACGTAATTGCCGTTCAGGCACGTATCCAGAAGTTGGTTTGAAGAGGGGCCCACATGGTTTTGGGGGAAGCAAAGTATATCTGAATATGTACTGTATATTAAACATACTATTACGTCTAAAATTATACTAATTTTAATTGTGCGTAAAACTCTGAGTCTTGGGGAAATCCGGACTCACCCTGAACTCAGTATAAATGAATTGTATGTGGTGTGGGGTGAGCAGTTATATAGAGAATACAGAGGACATGGAGGAAGGGAGGCAAAGACCGAGAGAAGAAGTGTTATTTTGTGAGATCTCCTGGTAAGGTTTGTTTTGTTGCCATGTGCAT
>JAGDQP010013801.1:0-18488 GCA_022664845.1 Lepisma saccharinum
AAAATGACGTATGTGTCAAATGAATACGCTGCGTACTTTTTGCTGGAGCCATCTCTTAGGTAAACTGGAAACTACTTATGCATACACCTGGTAAATACCTGTATGAACAGTCCTCTTCCATTAAAGTAAATAATGCTTACAGTTCTGCATAATAAATTGCAGGTTATAAGACATATGCCATTACCTTACGGATTGGATGAAACATTCCGGAACTATGCATCATCTCATAGTTACTTGTCGGAAATGTATTAATTTTGAAATCACACAATGGTATACTTCCATGTGAATACAATAATCGTGAAGAAGGAGATGTCATTATTTTTAACGAGTTCTACATCTGGTCAGGGTAGAAGAAACGGAACGCATTAAAATCATTTCAGACGTCATAGACGTGCTTATTTTACTTCTTCATTATACAGGAAGTGACACGCGCAGTAAAACCACCATGGAATCTCCAGCTAAGAACAGAACAACCACGGATATTTGTGCATCAGCGGATATGAATTCGGGAATCGTTAAGCATTTTCTTGCTGTACATGCATTAACCGGATGTGATGCCGTGGAAAATCTTCATGGTGTTGGGAAGAAAAGGCATATTCAAGTGCACGCGCGGGGTTATAAACTTTCCAACGTGAGCAATCTAGAAGCAGATTTTAATACAGTAGTAGCAGAAGCAACGGAATTCATATCAGCTTGTTACGGTGTACAAGTAAAAGGGACCATGTCAGACGTTCGGCGTAGAACGTGGACCAAAAAAGTAGGAAAACCAAAAATCTCTCTTACATCTCGTTAACTGTCACTACCACCAACAACCGAAGCATTCATCGAGCATGCTAAGAGGGCTCACTTTCAGTACTACAGTTCGAAATCTGCAATAGATCAATCGCCACCTCAGTTAAATGCGTTAGAATATGGCTGGTTTCGAGATAATACAAGCAAATCCTTAGAGCCAGTGATGCTTCCAGACAATGTAACTATAGCCCCAGATAGTGTTACAAATGATTTGCTGCGGTTGTTTGCAACAACCCAAGTGTTCGACCGCACGGTGTGGGTTTTTTTGCATCAAACTTTAGTTGTTCAATTTTCTGTGGATGTAATGGTGACGATAGTTGTATGAATATATTCACAAAATGTCGAATATTTATTCTGCAGATAACGAAGAAAGTGATGATGGCATTGAAAATTTACGAAAATATGCTTTTATGTAGAAAAAGTTGAAAAGTGTGTAGTACAAATTAAAATGTAGCTATATTATTCACGTGACTGAAAAACCCGCAGGTAGGCCCATGTAGCATAAAATGGAAAATACTGTAATGTTTGTATGTAGTGCGCATGTAGTGTAAAGGTTCAAAGTTATGAAACGATGTAAAACTAAGAAGTTTGTTAAATTAGTTCGGAAGACATAAAGTAATTTTAGGCTGAAAAAGGAAAACGTTTTGCAGCTATATTGAATCCGTACAGCCAGATAAGATGACAAGTTTTGTCACTTCTTTATTTACGTTGGTCGTGTGAATAAAATAGACATATCGCTTGCATATTTCTTACATGTTTAGTCAAATGTAAAACAAATCATGAAATGTCTTTTTAATACGTCTTTCCCTTAAAACAAAGATTTTCAAGTTACCATCTTGATTGTCAATAACTTAGCTATCTTTTAATGTATCCAAATAAACAATACGCTGAATTAAAGCAAATATAACGATATTTCAAAAGTTATTCTACACGTTTTATAATTATTCTAGCCCTTTGCATGTAATCGTGTAATATTCGATTGAAAAGTTTATCGAAAAAATGAAAGTTCTAAATTCAATTATTTTTCTGCTTACTAACTTTAAGTATGAGTATCAATAAGTGATGTCATATTTTATCGTGTTAACTTCTACATAATTTAGTGTTTGAACGATAAAGATTGGGCCAGTACTTTAGAAGATACAAGCATTCAAAACCCAAGTCACTATGGGTCAAAATGAAACTTAGCCTTTGGGCGCCATATTGGATGGTCGCCATTTTGGATTGCCCAAGTATGACAAGGTGGCACCCGTCGACTTCTCACTTAGAATGGTCCCGAGAATAACAAAATGCAAAAGAACCTTGAGCAGAGTATAATGCAAGGTTCTGTGCCTTGGCTGCCAGACTATTATATTTTATGATAATTTTATTCATATTTCGAAATGAACGTTGAGTGGAAAAACGAATTCTCGGTATTTGATTAAAAACTTAAATTACCCTTTTTAATTGAGTACATACCTTCTTAAGCAGCCTTCATTTCAATGTTTTTAATTCACCTGCACAGCACAAAAATATTTCAAGACAACGACGCATTACGTCTTCCTCCCGACTAGCCTGATGAGTCACTCACACATGAGTGCTACGTTTGACCTGAAATACAACCGTCGTAGGAAATGCTCGACCGTTTTTATAAGCGGGATTTCATAGTCGCATTACTATAGTCAACCTACTAGTTCAAAATTCCTAACTAGATTTTTTTTTATTTTGGACACGTTTTCGACATCCTAACTGTGTGTCGGGCGAGCGAATTCCAAGGCATTCGGGGTCATCATTAAAAAATTTAAAAAAATAATTGCAAGAGGAGATGGAAAACGAGTAAAGTACAACCACTAGTAATAATAAATCACAGCCATATTCTATCCATTATTGGATGAGGCCTCTCCTTGGAGGGAGGAGATTGGTCTACTGTTCCCTCGCTGACCAGATGGGTTGGAAGAGGAGAGCCAAGCTCTCACTGTGGTCGCCACTATCTGTTATTCATGGTAGTTCCCAAATTGTATCACACTGCTGGGTGGACACAGTTCCAGACCTATATGCCTTGGAAAAAACCTTGGCTGCGCCGGGAATTGAACACAGGACCTCTCAATCCGCAGCCAGCAACGCTAACCAGTAGACCAACCGGGCGCTCAACTGCTAGTAGTATCTGAGTGATAATCATCACTCCCAGATTCTGGTAAACTGAGCAAAAATTAAAACAATGAGTATCCAGGAAAAGTAACAACAACTGGCACAACTTCAACCAAGCCAGAGAAGAATTGATACTACAGAACTGAGAGCAAGTAAGAATGCTGGAAAGTCTACTGAAACACAGGGAAAAACAGATCAACAAAAGAGGAGACAACATTCGGAAGATAGGAAAATCGAGAATGAAGACGAGTCAGAGAGGGAAATAAGAGAGGACTATTAAAAGAAATGTCAGAAAATTGTGAAATACTATAAGGGGCATTTGAAACTAATTGGCAGGCTGCTTGATAGATACAAGATAGGAAATGGAAGAACTGGAAACATTAAACTTTAAGTGATGAAATAGATTAATTTTAGCTTCTTAAATTTTAATTTTCAATTTATTTATGCCTTTAGGCATCTCTGATTCAGGCCGTCATGGGGTAGGGACAATGATAAGGAACATAGCGACCAGGGACTTAATTAAGGTACTATAAAGGAATTCGCCCAGTGAAACTTAGGGAAACCCCTGGTAAACTGCACTCAGGATGGTAAACCACAGGATTTGAACCCGAATGCCTAGCTATTGCCAATGCGAAGTCCAGCACATTACCACCTAGACTACTAATTCTCATGTGGGTAGTGGTATGTGTGTGGGGTCAGAAAATAAGATGTGTGTTTCAGTTATGGGCTTCCTTCATTGAAATTGAAAGCGACGTTTCGAATGCTATGTGTATATGTTATCACAAGACATTGTATTGCCTGCACGTACACTCAGATTCATAAAAATGACGATGGTTTACTTTTTAAGTTACACAACATGGGAAATGAGTGCAAAGTTTAATGCAAGATTAAAATTAACGTTTATTACATTGTGTTCCCCAATTATATTACTTAATTATTGCCAAATTATTGAACTTGAAACAAAAATGGTTAGTTCTTTTCTATGAAACTTTCTGAACTTTCTGCATTAACATTTCTGAACTAATTAAGTAGCTATATTGTGGTTGTACGCAAAATATTACATGAGAAACAAAATTGAATTCAATTAAAAATGCTGGATATCTTTGAAATAAGTGAATCTTAAAAGGATTAAATTAGGATCCAAGTGATTTAAGTTAAAATTGAAGTGAGTTCGAGGTTAAAATGTGCATGTGTGGAGATTATCATGTTTAAATTCGTAGAAGTATATAATTAAATTCTAAAAAGTCTAGCATACGGTCTGCATCTTCTGTTAAGGTTAGATAGTGTAAAACTAGGTACCTCACAGATAGTGTAAAAACATTCAAGAATTGAACTTAAGCAAGGCATACCAAGAACGTATCTCCAAACGTAACATCTTGTTGAAGACATTTGGTGGATTGCCACTGTTGAAAGCAGAACTGGGTGACAAATTGACTGACGATTTTAGTTTCAAGATTTCAATTAATGACAAACCCACTGAAGCTTTCTATGACTACGTAATGGAAAGGTACACTGGCGAAAATAGTACTTTTCCTCCTGGAATTTCACAAAAAGCCTCGTCCGCATTACAAACAACAGCGAGCTGTTTTAAGCTAAACCACTCCCACATATTGCAGATAATGAAAGTGAAGAAGATTTAGTGTGACACGTGGAGATTATAATCAGATAAAGTACTGAAATTCAAAACTAGGTAGCACACGAAAAAAATACATTAATTTTACATATAGCATCAAGATGAATCCGTCACTTTACTTATATTTTCCTAGTGAACGAAGTTACTCTTAAGGGATGGAATTTTTCGTTTCTACAAACATTAAAAGGGACTAAACAAGAGATGGTATGGAACATCGTTAATCATACCTGTGATGTCATTGTTGGCAGTCCTGACATTGTTGATAGTCTCTTTCAAATAGGAATTATTTTATCTGATGAGAGAGCGTTCGTTCATGTTTTCGTTGGGAACGAGTTGATGTATTAAAAACGTAATTATGTGAAATCCCTGGGGCCAGTTCATGTTTGTGTTGAGGTCGAGGGCATGGTATTTACTACGTAATTATCAGCATATTCATCAAACCCCTTTTCCCCATAGGCTGCGTGAGATGAGATGAAATGGGTCTTTTTATGAATAATGAAAAGACCTGCTCTGCAAATTCTGCTAGTTATTTGTTTAATGAAATAAATAGAAGAAAATAAACATCAAAGCAGGAAAAAATAGTTCTAACCAATCCAGAATAAGGAAAGAAAAAACGTAGCTCTGGAAGTAATTCTCAAGATTCGGGAAGAAATTGATTGGAAACATTTTGGGATTTTGCCAAATAGGCATTGAAACAAAGACACCGAGAATTAAGAAAGAAATGAACGAAGAAGTGAAAGTGAGAAAAACAGCAAAACAAATTAGAGATAATGAATTAACAAATTGCTGTCATTACATGCAAACATAAATTTTAATAAAACGTTTCCCAGCTTTTAACCTGCTCGCCCTCTCCCTCTATATGGTAATGTTTCCTTAACTTGGTGGGATTTTTTATTGTCTCTGTGATTTTCGCTTGTATCAGGATCTGGCTCATAGCCAGTCAAAACTCTAAGGAGTCTTGGAACAGTTTTTGACTTGTTATTGATTTCTTAAGTGGGCTGGTGAGCTCCTAAGAATGTAAATTGATTTTGAATTAATTTTACGACTTTTATACATTTATGACTCAGGCCGGAATAGGATAAAAGAATGGCTCGGAATAAAGTTGGCCAGAACGTTGAATATACCATCCTCGCATCTGCCTGGCTTGACTGAGGGAAAATCGTGGAGAAACCCGAGTCAGGATGGTCGCGTGCTGGTATCGAACCCAGAACCTACCTAATACTAAACCAATGCTCTATCAGCTGAGCTACGGCCGCTTGATCGCTAAGGAAGAACCAGTCATTTTTTTGTAGAGTGGCTTCCCAACCACTTCATTCAATGAACTCCGTCGGGCCTTAAACTCATTACAGTGAATTCAGAAAGGAAGTGTGGTATCTTGTCAACAAACTGGGAACCCAAATAAACGAATTTTGGTAACACATTAAAACACAAGGAGAAAAGCCTTAGTCACTAGGGTTGAAATCATGCTATAATTCCGCTATAGGCTGCCGAAAGCGTGGGAAAATAACTGTTATAATTTAATATGTTCAATACTAATAGTTGAACCGATATAGTAAGCTATCGTCAAATAATATTCCGAACGGTGTCTATCCAAAAAACTGGATATTCTAAAATTGTGCAATAGTTGCGCAAACGATTCCCCTATGGAGAAAGGTATACCCAGAAATTCTCTTAAGTGAAAATGGGTCAATGAGACGACTTCCTAGTAGGTAATGATAATTCGTTTGCGTCAAATCAGTATCTTAAACCGATTCTATATATCAAAGGATTATTTCATAATAGCGTGAGTGTGTAACAAACACAGGTAGAAACTACTTACTTTATATTAAAGGAATATTTGGTTTATTTGTTTGCAATGCGAGAGCACTGGATGGTGATGATTTCGTATTTACGCAGTTAAAGTGTATCGTAAAAGACGACCTTAATGTTATAGTGGGCAGAAGTACTACCAGTTCGTGAAAGAGTCACAGATTTCCGAGTCTGCATCAGGACTTGGAAAGGAGAATCTATAAGTTTGAAACTTAACAGCGTAATGAAACAAAATGGTATGAGGTTATTAATTAGTAATAAAGCCATAAATGAAATTTGTAGACTAGTGAGCTGATCTTTCGACCTGGAGGTTGCTGTTTCGAATTCCGCCAGGGTGATGAATACTTGCCGATTTTAAGCAACCATTTCACTCGTATTACGGAGACAGGCCGAAGTCCATGGTTACTACTATGGCATAAACAAAATACGATTTAGCGAAGGCTTAACGTCAATTAAGATTTTTTTAAAATGAATATCACGAAAATAGAATTCGTTGAATTGAATTACCTATATTATTGAAGATAATCCTATTGCTAAAGTTTCTTCTCAAAAATACCTTGGAGTGGTATTTGACGAAACTCTTCTGTTTGCTGATCACGTGACTTCTATAAATAACAGTTCTATGCGTTTACGTCTTCTCTATAGATTTACAGAAGTTAAGGACCTTTATTCATTGAGTATGTTCTACAAAACCTTCATCTCCCCTAAAATTGAATATTGCTCCCCAATTCGGAACATGGCTAATATTTCTAATCTATCTTATATTGATTCTGTTCTGAATTTTTTTCTTGCTATAGTCAAAAGAAGAATGCCATCAGTACGTAGCTTAAGCAAACCAGAGTTAATATCCGTTCTTGGTCTCCACGTTCCCGCTTCTCGTCGCAAACTGGCAGATTTGATGTACTTATACAAGATACTTAACGGGAATCTTAGAACTGGAGAGTTGATATCTAAATTTTACTTCCGTGTTCCCTTGCGAATAACCAGAAATAATAACCTCCTTCATTCTACCACGCCTAGGCTAAATATACTGCAGCGCTCCTTATTCCACAGACTAGTAATTATGTATAATAATCTCGATTCAAGTATCGATATTTTCGGATCTGAAAACACTTTCCATCGAACGCTAAATACCATTATCTGAGTTATTTCTCTTGTGTGTTATAATCGTCATGTTATTGATATCAGTTGCTGTGTTATGTGTTGTTTAAAATTTTATTTCATCTTATTTAGTTTGTAGTAATGTTATTTAGTTTGTTGCAATGTTATTTTGTTTCTGTGTAAAATGGCAACTCCAGCTATATCTGAAACTTAGTAATAAATAAATTAATTTAATTTATGTCCTCAATGCAAAATGGAGTTCATCATCCTAAATACTAATTACGAAATTAGAAAGAAATTATAAATTTAGTTGACGTAATGTACACAATATTACAGACACAGAAAAACTTATTCACATCTGATTACCCATTCATTTGTACGTTAGATTGTACTATCTGAAAGAGTTAAAATAATATACCTTATCCTCGAACAAGAAAAAGTTAAATAAGAATAATGAGACATCTTTGCATCATATGATGAAGTTCTACGCAGACATAAGTTTGGAACTGGGATCTGACAGACGATTTATCAAATTCTCTGAGTATCAACGCGAGAAAACTATGATGACACCTACGATAAATGAATAACTAATTCTTTAATCTCTTTTCCAGTAAGCTATTGAAAAATTGAACAAATATTTTTTCCAATTTAATGGCATTTTAATTTCTGTGTTTTGTGGATTTTATGTTCCTTAATTATTTACGTGGCCAGAATGTAATTTATTAAATTTTCACAAATGAATTGCGAATCTCACTAACAAGCTTATTCGCAGAATGTTATGTTTGAGAGGAATAGCAACTATTAGGGCGATTTATGGCTATATATGTATTCTTTCCATGTTTGGAATAATTTGCAGACCAGCACTGAAGTATAATACTTTGTTTACTGCAGGGGAGTTTATTTAACGTATTGAATCATTTGTTGTTTTTTTTGGAAACAATAAAAACAGACTATGTTGTGGTACAGCTTTTTTACGTTCCAGCAAATCACTCACAATTAAGGATAAATTTCAAGATGTTGTTACTGCATGAGCAATTATTTGATTTTTGATCTTATTCGAACTAGAAGTTGCCAACGACGGGACCACATTGGTTGATTAAAAAAATGGAGACGGTGGTACCGTTGCTTCTCGACTTACTAGTTAGTGAAGACACCATACTCAGTTTTCCATTGTATGACGGACAAAATTCACCCTGGCCAAAACACTCGAGTATAAAGTTTAAGTTCGTAATGTGAATTTTGCATATGCAAAGCTTCCTTAACACCAAATTTCAATTATTTCATGAGGTCATATTTGATATATTTAAGCGCGAAATCCGGCATTTTCAGCGAACAGCCATGTTTGAATTCGCATATCAAAAAATGGTTATAATGAAAATACACTACGTTTTGAATGTTAATAGGCCTAAAACACAAAACATTGCACCCTTATATTCATCTGCTTCACAAAACAATTTCAGTTTTGAAAATCCAATTTCTTACGATTCATTAGCTATTTGTCTGCCCAAATTTTAGAAGCAACGAGCTTGTTTTGAGAAACGGCACCTAAACTTTAGAAGCTAAACAATGGATTTTGATTTAACGCAAGTTCTTCTATTTTTTTTATGTATATTAAGGTTTCTGTACATAGATACGTGAGCAAATGGCACTATCCGCGATTTTGGAAACGTGATCGATTCAGCAGAACTAAGCGAAGAACATTTTTTATATGTGTTTCTCATATGTTCAGACATATTAACCCAGTAACATGTTTTTTCTCAAATAACGATGCAATCAGTGTTGGATAATTGGTTGCGGTATTACGCTATAGTAAATCTAAATTTTTACGTGTTATAAAATATGGTATTGAAACGGGCAATATAGGAAAAAATTCTTAGATGAACTATTTGTTACGTTTTGTGTTTTCATTATTGCATTACATAACTTAAAATTATTTATATGTAAGCATCTCGTACGTATAGAACTAAACGAAAAAGAACTTATTGGGAAGTCCAGTGTACATAAAATAAGGAATTTTCATTTACTTTGAATATTCAGAACCTGTTTTCCTCTATTTTAATTAATTACTTATATTTTGTATTAACCTTAGAAGTAGAGCACCTTGGGAAAAAACAAATTATTTTTTAAATTAAAATGTCATGTTTCCTCCACGCAGAGAAGTATGCGTAATATATGTTAATAAAAAGATTCCAGAGGGAAAACTTGTTTTTGAGATTTTACTCTAGTTGGAGATTTTTTTTCTATTTGATGATGCCTTGCAAAAGATATTTCTGTGTTTTTTATAACTGGAAGAATTTCAACCTCTAAACATGTTAATGAACGTTTTTACTTGATAACTACGTTCAGGCACACAAAGAAACAATGAAAGGAATAAAGACAGAAAAAGAAAGAGAAAGAAATAAAGAAAGAGAGAAAGACAGAGAGAGAAAGATTATATTAACTAGAATGTGCTGTTTACACTTTATTTTAGTTTGCTTCTATCAATAACACGGAAAAAGTAGAAGGGTGTAGGAATTCCTAATTAACTTCTACAAAAACATTTCCATTCGCATTCTCCAAACACGTAATATTTTATCAGAAAATGATTTCCAAATTAATCACAAAATGGAAGAGTATCAGACCAATAACTTTTGCTATACTTACTTATATTAGCTTGACATGTCCAACTGGGTCAAACATTCTAATTCATTTTTCATTTACTTACCTTAACTCAATTAACATGAAATTTGGTACACTTGTGTGTTCCTTACGACAATACGACAAATCATTTATCTGGTACGTCTGTTTATAGTATGCTAGCACTATATTGACTCAGAATATTAACACCTAAACGAAAGCTGATACAAAGGAAATGACTTCAGATTACAATTCCATGACTTTGATTTTCTATGACGTAAAAATGTAGTGAGTCTACAACCTTATCTTATGACACTTCTACACTATATGTACTCAGCCTGTAACGCACGGTAGTAATTAAACTAAAGAAGGTACATAGAAAATTACTACAGATTGGGGTTCACTAATCTTTATTTAAAGAGTAACATGTATTAACGTCGCGCTGCACCGTTGCTTTATGGTGTTTTTGTACTATACGTACACTCAGCTTTTATTGCATACTGGTATCTTACTGACGCCAGGGAGGGAGAAACTTATCACCGACCTTAATTTATTGGGCCATTTTCATTTCACTGCTGTGAAGTTCTATATATCCGAATGAGTTTCACGCTATTTTCTTCACAATTTAAACATAGTTTCATTACCATCATTTCGAATCCTTCTACCTATGTATAAATTGAAGATAAAATTTTAATCCTCGTTATTTTCTTAATGTATGAGCTTCCTTAAAGACTACGAATGGTTAAATGAAATATATACTTAAACCGTTATAGAAACCACGCTTTTTATTTTGCGTTAAATAATTCTTAGAAATTATTATTATGTGAAAATTATATTTCACTAGATTTAGATAGAAGTATATTCTGAAAGTTCTGCTTAAAATATTTTATTTTAAATATTGATGTAATATTTTCCTAGAGGACATTTAATGTCATCAGCATATTCATGTTTCTTTGATATGATAGGAACAAAAATAATCTAGAAAAAGTTGTTTTGTTTCAGAAATTATCCATTTGTTTCTGCTTTTACGTGCTGACGTCAAAATGTATTGTAAATAACAAACGGTTAGCTCAGATTTCCGAAATAAATCAATTACAATAAAATTATTATGAGTGGGCGGATAACAGAAGTATAATTCGATTAAAGTATATTGATTTGATACAATAAAGTCCTCTTTGATGACTAAATTCTAGAGATGATGTGTACCATAGGCAATGGTCTCCTATATCTACTATTATATAAACTGAACAGACTTGAGAAGAGAAATGAAAATTATGTTTTACAATAGCCTTTGTTTCAGACTAATGTAACACACTTCCATGACAAAAAGAGAAACAAACCAGAGAATGTTATGAAGCCTTCGAAAAATTTTATTGACTAATAAGTACAGTACCTATCAATAAAAGGAAAAACAAATTTGTTAGCATGTCACCTGGTTAGTTGTTAAAAAAACTAGTACCATTAACTGAATTATACATCTTTCTCATTTAAATTCAAGCACTTCCAGAAAGCATAGTTTGTGTAGATTCTGGAGACCACACTTTAAGTTTTATGGTCGGAACAAGAACACTGTCCAATAGTGACATAATGAACTATCTGCTCCTCCTGAAACATTTGGTAAAAGAAATGCAGATGATTAAAACGAATTTTGACAGAGTCTGTGAAGTATGTAGCCAAGACTAAACATAGTCAATTGGGGAAAAGGTTTCTCTGTAGTTTGAAGAGAAATATAGAGTTAATCGTAAATTACACAAAATTAAAATTCGATTTTACGTTGCTGTAAAGTGTCATTCTCTATATTCCCATTAAGTCAGTTGCCTTATTTGCGTGTCCCTTTCCACGCAAATGACTGATAATTTTAACAGTCTATTTCTTAAAAGAGTTAGCTCCATATGTTACTTTAACTGTAATATTTTATTTCACAATTCTTGAATTGAAACAAAAGTCAATTAACTAAAATCTTTTACACTTTGCTTATTCAAGTTGACGTCATGAGTATAATAAAATGTCATTGTGATCCTCAACGTTTAATGTTTCCCGAACAATAGGAAATAATTAAAAGTTACGCACGTGACATGTTTCTCCCTTTGACGTTGACCTCTGGGATGTCCCATTCTGTTCATTAATGGAACCTATACGGTACAACCACTAATGAAAAAGAGGTAGGAATCGATTGAATAGGTAATCAACCAGCGTGTGGTGCTATTCACACATTTGACGCCAATTAGCTATGAATGAAAGCGCATGTAAATATGTGTTAACTGATTCAGTCCAAGGCAAGAGTAAATAAAATATTTTATCAGCAATTACTGGGTTAATGAGTTTATTTACCTAGTCTCTTATTTACTTTTAGAATAGCCAATAAAACCTAATTTAAAAAAGTAATTTTGCGGACTCTCCTTAGCAACTCAAAAGCAAATAAAAACGTTACTCGTTTATTTTATTAATTATCATTGTATCCGAAGAAAAAGAAATTTTAACATAATCCTTCTTTCTTTTCCTATTTTAAAATCACATTTCAACATTCTTCTGATACGACTGACCAGGAACTGTGCGTCTAAAGCAGAAATGTCTATGACCATTGGAGAGAAATCATAAAAACGTACCCAAAAGTCAGCTGCTGAACGACAGTAATAACGAATTTCAATTTATTTAAAAAATATATTGTTTGATATTGTTAATATTTCTTAGATAATTTGCTGTTAGCCTGATCCAAGGATGCGAAAAGACCATAAATTAATTTAATTTCAGAATTCAAACAATTTTGCGTTAGAAACTAACATTGGGCATGCGCAGAAGTGTACTTTAGTTGTTCTTTACTCTTAGAAGCAAACAATGTGAGAGTGAACATAGTACTATGCCTTACTAATAATTATTTTAAAGTTATTTCAACAACTTTTCTAGCATTTTACATGTTAAAAATATCTATAAAATGACAAGGGATCCTTTATTAGTAAGTAATATCACCATTAAACAACGTTATTTTAAAGGGGAAAAAAAGACGAAAATTGGACGGGAATCGGCAGTCAACTTGCCAATTAGGAAAACAACTCTACCGCGTAGATCACAAGGGCAGCTACAGGCGAATGCTTTTAGAAGTATGTTTACAGCAAGTCAGAACAAGGAAATCAGCTCTGCACATGCGCATTGTTCTGTGACGTCACGTATTATTGCTCCGTACAGACAGCAATATTTTTTTCCCCCGATCTACCCGCACGGCTTGGCAGCCATATTGACAACATATTGGAAACACTTCCGGTAACAGCGAGAAGCACTGAACTCGGAAGTTGCAGTTTGGTCTTGTGGCCAAGGAGTCGGGAAGCGCATTCACAGATCCCGTGGTCAAACCTTGGCCTTGACTTTTTACATATTTTTTTTTAAAGAAAATTAAAGCTTTTTTTCTTTCGATTTAAATGTAAATACACAAAAGGAAATTTAATAAAAGTTGGGATTTATAATTTTGAAAGAGTCTATTAAAAACTAGGATGTATATAAACCCACCGGTGCAGAATGCACACCGAGCGATAGCTGTGTGCAAAGGGGGGAGGTTGCGTCCGAAGGGAGCTGGGGGGCGTTAGATGCGGGCGGTGGGCATACGCAATTATTGTTTACTCAAAAGTTCTGTTTACGCAAAAGTTCTGTGCCGTACCGGAAGTGTTTCCAAATGGGCTGTCCCCAGCCCTGCAGAACTCAAGCAAGTTCTGAAAAAAAAAATCTTGCGTGCAGACCATAATTTATGAAAGGCGTTAACAGCACAACTGCAGTTATTGATTCTCCGTTCGTCATGAACCAAGGAATGTACTAAAAGCACTAACTAATTAGTAAAAACGTTTCAACAATCACTTGTCACTATATACGGTACTGGTGTCTTTTAATAAACTGACCTGGCAGTTCTAACTTAGATACGTTCTTTACAATTCGGGTATGGAAATGGTAGAGTCAATTTGATATGGGTTTGTTAATGATCGGAAAAGTTTGAATAATGTTCCATTATAGCTCGAAGAGCGGAGATCGCAACAATGTTATTACACTAAAACCTCGTTTATCTAGACTTAATTGGACTGGACCGTTCCGGATAAACCAGAGTTACGATTGTTCCATATTACAACTGCCTCTCAATAGAGAAATACAGCTACACAATTCTTTATTTGACAACAAAGAAAATTTGTTTTAATAAATTGTTCTTAAATACAAAGCAATATTGAACATTTACAGTGTGTGAAATAAATTAAACACCTTAACTTCAATACAGATATTTTGAAACTGACGAAAAAATGCATTGTTATTTTTCAAAAAACCGTTCCGGATAAACGAGTACTGCATAAACGAGGTTTCAGTGTATGTCTACATCTGGTCAAAGTGTATTCCTTTATTTAATTGACAATAGTTTTGTTTATATAGTTAATAAATGATTAGATTCTAACCCCGGCACATCTTTAAGGGTTTAATATCTACGACGAGTGTTCTCTTAAAACAAGAATAGATAAAATAGTGACTCAATTTAGATATCATCCCGCATTCGCCTGGTGAAAATAAAAAATCCAGACAAGCTTCAGTAACGATGACAGCGAGTAAGACTCGAACCTGTTTGTCTCTCAGATACCGTGCAAAAGTCCGCGTCAGTAATCTACTTTAACATTAAGGGTGGATAAAAGACGTATTCATAGCCGCAGAAGAAAGTAGTACAGAGATGTCTGGTGTAGTGCTACATGCACATTGAAGGTATGAAAAGTTCCTACAATTATGAACAATGTCTAAATTTTAAAGTATTGTTTTTAAATGCGGATATACTACTCTGGTGAGGCTCTGAAATCGCAAGAGTCTCATTTACTTCCACTATTTACATGGAATAATTCAGATTTTCGTTCTTTTACGTGTCTTCCAAGTGATTAGAAATATGAATGAATAAATTGTTATTAACGTCTTGAACGAGCTGGTGAGCTTCTAAGGACGGGATCTACAGCTTTTGGTAAAGTGGACTCCGAACCATTGCGTTCAATGGACTCGGGGGGGGGGGGATTTAACCCCGTGAACACGCGCACAGAAAGCGAGCGCTCTAACCTGTTGGCCATCTCGAGGTCCATTTAGATACATGTTAGTCTCAGTTTTTTTGACAAAAGAATGAAGGTAAGATATTTGACAAGCACAAAGGAAGGTCAGCTATCTGCTTATTTTAGCTTACAAGAAGGAGAGGATTCTAAAACAACTAAAGTAATACTTCAACGTCTCGTGACCTAAATCCTCGAAATAGTTGAATGGTTATTAGTGGATTATAACTTATGTCTTCTTATAGCGTCCGGCAAATTCTGCCAATCGAACTTTTATACTTTGCAGATATAGTTGAAAGGAATAACATTTTTATCTTTGTTCAACCTAATAAAAGTTCAGAAACATTCTTGAAGTAAGGCAGACAACCTTAGCTCCATAGAAATATCCAGGAACTTTACTGAATGACTACCAAATATTATTTAATTTTGAAAGATACTAGAAGGGAAAGGAAGAAAAAGCAAGCTAAAGCGGGCTCAAACCCGGGACATTTATTTAGAAGTCCAACGTCTTATTCCGATTGTATGAGGGTATTACATTGCGAAAAAATTACACTTTGCTAGAAATTCGCAGTGAAGTTCCGGAGAATAATCAGTATTTTTTGTTGTTTCTTTGGAGTCTAGGAAAACTCAGGGACTTTTCGTATGTTGAGATGGATATTTGCAGTATCCAGTTCTTTGCGAACATGCACAAAAACAGAACGCATTTTCTTATCGTAACCACACATGCAATGTTGATCAAGTGTTTGCTGCCGCCATCCCGATCGCTTATTTTCGCAGAAAAGGATTCCGATCCCTAATTAACGAATAGAGAAATGATTAAAATCTGTTGTAAGTTGTGGGAGTAACTTAGTTTCTGTCTTTGAGGTTATAATTAGAAAGTTTTCTTTTTGTGCGCATGTCCGCAAATCACACTGGAACTGAAATACTGAGAACTTCCAATAAGGTAAAAAAAATATATAGATACTCTTCCAAGATTACTACCGATAACTACAAATATTGACACTTTTCTGGAACATTACGGGGTACATTAAGGACCTTTCGGAAAATGTATAGCAATGTTGTAATCGCGTTCTTCAACGAATTTAGAAAGGTATGTTCACTGCTGATCAAGCTGATAAATCAATGAGCGAGATCAATGACATAATCAAACAGACGCGTAAACAGTGCTCTTCCTTATCTTCTTTGTAATATTGACGCTCCATTGTTCCTTCCGTTTTCTCGCTTGCTCATCTTCCGGGTTTGAGTTTGTCAACCAACTGCAGCTTAACTCTTCCAATTTCTCCCTTGCTAGCTATGTCACATAACTCTCTTAGATTGTACACTACATCCACATTATGTTTTTTATGTTGTACACCTCAAATCAGTAATTTTCTAGTCATTTCTTGTATACTTTCTATGATTTCTGTTCACTGTTTGACCATCGTTTATACATCTTTTTGTTTTTATTCAAATTAGAGTGTTCATCAGAAAGCTTTGGTTAGCCTTGGAAAGATAGATGAAGCTCCATGGGCAGTGGCGTCGACAGACCAAAAACTTTGGTGAGACGGAAGGGTGCGAGAAGGAAATCAAGGAGGGGTGATTTCAACAAGGAAATATTCTTATTACTATAAATCGAATACAGATAAATAAAAAATATAAAATAATTGTAAATATTATTGGATTATTAATTTAATATAAATGAATATAATACACATTGAAAATAAAAGACGAATTAAATTTACTATGATTGCAGTACATTATTAACTTTAAAAAAAGTGCCCACCAATTCTATAGTAACGTGCAAGTCAACATTACATATTTCACAGTGTGGGGGCGAGGCTTGGAGTACGTACCTTCCATTTATGTCAGTTGTCAGATTGTCTGCCACTTAACGATATCTCACAATACATGTGTTGTATCAATGACAAATGTAAATGTATTGAATAAGTAATTCAGTACGCACTGCACGTATCCACTGCCTATGTCACTGTTAGCGCACCGTGTTTGTTAGCTGTCTAGGAAATAGTCCCCTATTTGCTTGTATGTGCATTTGTACACTTCTTACCAAGCGGATTTGAAATACCTTTTGGGTTCAGCTTTCGTAGTAACAGTCCTTTGAAGGCCAAAGTTTTTGTGCGGTCACTAATTGAGAAACTAACTGCTGCTCTACTTGTAGTGTCTTTTGTTATCAGTGGTATACTCTTCAGTTCCACAGCTCTTTATTATTATTTTTGTTTATGCTCTTTTTCCTACCTCTTCCTTTCGTTTTGGTATCTTCCTGTTTTCTTCGTTCTGTTGTATTTGATTGTTTGCTATATTTGGTCCTAAAAGAGACCATTTTTTATATTTATTTAGTTCTCCTCTACTTATTCGAATTGCTTAGAAGAATTCCTAATTTCGATTGTAGCGTAGATATCTAGGACTAGCGTTTACATATAGATATAAGCATATGCTTAAGTACGATTTCTCCCGTAACTGCGTATCTTCTCTAAAGTAATTTCCTTGTCACCACATTTAATGTGGGGTTTCACACAAGCCTCTTTCACGGGAAGTTCGATACTTCAAAATTATGTAACAAAAGTATTTTTAACTTTTTTTACTTTTTTAAAAGTAACAAAATTTTTCGCTCAACCTAAATGCCAAAGAGTGCCTACGGTGGCTTATAAATACAACTTAAGTTTGGAACTTGAATTTCTGTTCCAAATTACTATAATTGTTCACATTTGAACAGTAACAAAGTGGTTAATTTATATACTTTACTGATGATGCAAATAAGTATCATATTAGCCATCAAGAAAATAACAAAATATTTGGACGGAAAAAATATAAACACTCACATGGAAATGTATTTTGGGAATTTTCTCCTAAAAAATAAACACCCGATATTTTTACATAACTGGATGGGAAGGGAAATAACGGAAGAAGTATAAAGATAAGAGGGGAGCAGGAGCGCTGAAAGTAATGGGCCTAGGGCGCCTAGATGCACAAATCCGGCCCTAAGTGTCGATGGGCACAACCACGAATCACTGACCGTTTGGCCACTACGAGACCACTTCTTTCAAAACTTGCGAAGATATATTTCGAAGGGGTGGGATTGGCTTTTAGGGCAATGATTTTATCCTGACAAAATATCTGAATGTGTACAGCCTATATAGTACCAGGCATCAGTAGTGGCTACCGAGCGACTGTAGCTCAGTTGGTAGAGCATTTGTTCGCATGCTGGATGTTCGAGGTTCGACCACTCGTACTGTGGTTGTCCAGGGTTTTCCTTAGTCCCTTCATGTGAATTCTAGGATGCTACCCATACTCAAATGGCCCTGGCCTCTACCTTCCCCATTCCTTTCCCGGGTTGCGTAATAGCTAAGGGCTTAGACGAAAGTTGCAAA
>JAGDQP010013801.1:23488-36149 GCA_022664845.1 Lepisma saccharinum
TAAATTTTAGAGCAGAACTGTTTTTTTTACAAGAAAGTTAATTGAGTTTTTTAAATTTTTTGGAAAACTGTTATGGCAACTTGTACAGAAAAACGGAAAATATTTAATGACGAAAGGAATAAATTTCCATCTCTTGGTCAGTTGAAACGACACACGCTGTTACCTCCCAGCTCTTAAACCATCTATAACATATTACCTGCAGGCCACCTACACAGCGTTTTTCTCACATGACTTGCGTAAAATTTGTTATTTTTCATAGAATTGGAGGTGACCTGTTTCTTATCCGATCAAGATCCTTTATAAATTTAACTCCCTCGTCCAGGGCAAACCACAACATTTGAAAAAAAACACTACGCGAGGAAAATAATCAAGCGTGGCAGATCCTTTTTGCTCGTCAAAAGTTCTTTCATTTAGTAGTTAACTGTAACCACCGTAAACGCAATGTAAAACAAATGTTTAAATTGTTAAAATATCAATATAATTAATACGTTATATAATATTTATAAATATTAAAAGTTAAAAACATATTTAAAAAAAAATTCCACCAATAAAAACTTTTCACGTACTCCCTCATTTTATTACTTATAAACCAATAAAAAACAAAAAATAAACAAATAAAAAAATAATAAAAAAAGGAAAAAAATAATTTACAAAAAAAATTCTTTCGCTAAAACGTAAAAAAAACAACTAAATAATAATATGCAAAAATTTATTATTATAGTAACGCTAATAAAGTGCTAATTATAATATGGAGCAATTTTTATATTGCTACATATGTGACTTGCTCAAGCTGTTGAGGTAAACTTCCTGGGTTTCTCTCCACCTGTAGTTGGACTAAGATGATACCCGTTGGCCCCTGCAAGCTTACTGAGGGCTTCGTGGTAGGAATTGTTCTTCTGTAATAAATGATATGTACTCACAGTATAATTCTCTCAACTCCAGTGTAAAGGACTAGCCTCGAAACCTCAAATTGGGGTAGAATATTCGGTTTCTCAAATGTATATAGTATACAATCCTGAGTACACAGTAGAAGATTGTTTGTTTTCAGAAGTTCACTTTTCTTCGTAGAAGACTGCAGTTGTAGGCTCCGCTCTTCAAAGGTTTGTTGTTAAGCCAAGTGATTGCACCTTGGCGGTTTGATGCTCCAGTATATTTATCATAGCATTATTCTTATTTTAAATTTCAGATGAAAATTAGGACTGATCTTAAAATAGTTCCCATAATAGTTGAGAGCAACAGGTGGGCAAGGTAGCCTTGCAGGGCTACCGCTCCATATCGCCCAGGGGCTAGGAAAGAACCCATATTATTTCGCTGCTTTCACCAACCAAGCTTTGAAGAACGTAATACATCAATCACGTTCTTTCACAATGTATTGAAGAGTATTAAAAGTACTCGATTTGTAATCGAGAAGACACGATTCGATACAATTTGCCAGCATGCTGACAGTTTTTTCCTGGTTTCCCTCGTTCTCTGTTCAAATTGTACCTTTAATAAGTCCAGGACCAATTGCTACTAAAATTCTTTTCCTTGTTGTTATCGGTGTGGTTAAATATATACAGTGTAAGACAACTAAACCTCAGCTGTACCTGGAGATTGTTAAATAAATAATTAAAACGTTAGGAGCGAAAATAATTGAGTCTGTTGTAATAAGACGGATTAAAAGTACAGTTGAAAAATATTTGCAAATATTTTTCATAAATTCACAATAAACTCACCATGTCTGTCTATTACCTGCATTTGTTTTGTTGTTATAGCAATGATTTCCTTTGGTGATCACATCTAGTAGAGAATTATATTTAGTATAAGCAGTTTATAAACCAAGTATACTGTTGAGTTGAAATTATTGAGTAATGCTAAATACTCCAAACGTCCTAATAACCAGGTCGACAATGAAACCAATTTAAAGACTGAGCGTAAAAGTAGTATAACATACTTTCAGAGGAACCAAGAAAACAAAGCAAAAGGCTAACTCTAGTTCGTTTCAAAGCTATATTTTCAAAAGTCATTAGTTTCACACCTTCTCTTAAAAAAAGTGGAGCCTTTTAGGTTTATCTTGCTACGTTTTATCGGTGGTTTAGATCAGTATTACATTTTACGAAGAAATAAATTGAATGTACGCGTAATTGAATTCACCTAAGTTTCCCTTGACATACATTTAAAAAGTATTATTTGAATTGAGTGAATGCAAACGTGATCAAAATAAATTTTCATCACGTTTTGCCAAAATCACAGAAAAACGTTCTTTTATCAACATTTGAAGTATTGCATTAAACGAAGAAATACATATTGCGAAAGGATTCTCATACACTGTAGACGTCTCAGTGTATGATAATAGAGAAGGACATATAACGTTATTCCGCAGATAATCGAAAAATGAAAACTATGTGAGCATGTCTAAAGGAGCAAGAACCATCGTTATTGGGAAAGTCATGCGCCAACGCACTAACCCTGTAATCTAGGGTTCTACATACTGGCTTTCTGTGCTCAGGATTGTAGGGTCGATTCCATGCACCGTTTCAATCTTCCTCTTTCCAAATGGTAAACCATTTTAAACGTTCAATAAAATCGTTCAGACGAAAATGCACCAGCTTTCACTTGAAAAGAAGAGGGATTATGAGTAATCGTGTTAGTTCAACACGCAGATTCGAATGATTCGTCCAACTCTCACTGTCAAAAAAAATATTTAAATCCTCAGCTCGGTGAGCTCAGCTAGAAGAACGTGCTTGCTGTGTGTGGATAGCTATTGAAGCGATGAGATCACAGATATCAGAGTATGAAGTCAAAAGATGATTTTCTGTTGCAATGCTTCCTTTGTTTTACTCGTTTGAAAATCACGCTTATCGGTTTCTTTATTTTTTAACGAAGCAAAGGTTTTGCATTGATCGATTTCTCACCCTTTCGTAATATTATGGCGCCCATACTTATATATATAATTTGTTCCCTATGACTTTTGAAAGTAATTTATCAGAGCTTCTCTAACTTATTTCTACTCCCTTACCCCTTGTATTCCAAACCACATGTTTAAACAAATCAATTTATTTTCAGTTTCTACTATCGAAAATTTATTGTTTCGCATGTTTATTAACACAAAGGATGAACTATATTTTATTAAAGTTTCCAGGCATTTATTTTGCGATTATTTTAGACCATGTGTATTGTGGAATGAAGAGATCAAAACACAAATTCATATCTTTTTCGCGGAATGGTCATACTTTGTTCGCAAAAGGATAGATGAAAAAAAAGTAGGTGCCAATAAAGCCAGTATTTGACCCCACAATATACTAAAATATTTTGACAGATTAATATTCTGAAATAAAACAAGTAGTCTATAGATTTCAAACCTAGTGTGTTTTTATGATTTTATTAAACTAAAATTCCTGCTAAAGTTGCAATTTCGACAGCCGTTTTTATGCTTTAGCAACTTTATTTCCTGGGAAGGGCGTTGTTGTAAAATCTATAAGAGTGGAAGATTTTCTGCCTTAATTTAAAGACTGTCGCAGGAAGAAAACGATCTTAATCTTAACTATTAGTTCACCCTGGTCAATTTACATATATACTGTTTCCAGCTTTCACCGTTCTATAGGTCCTGAGTCTTTTTATTTCGTTTATTTTTCACACTCCCGTGCTCAGAAAATAATTTTATGTTCTTCCCATTTCATGTAAAAGGAAGAGATAAAACAGGAAGAAATGTACTTACAAATGTATTAATAGAATTAATTCGTGTATTACTTTACAACATCCGTTATGTTGTAAATAATATAAAAGAGCAAAAAAAAATATAGAATGTGAAATGAAATACAAAAGCACTCTACATTATGACATGAAAGGGAATTACATCTTGAAATGAAAATCAGTACAGAACATTTAAGGGCTGGGATATGAAGCAGGAACCGCGTTCGTAATTCAAACGAGTGGAAATGCTTTGCTGAAAGTAGATATACCGTATATCTATAAACCCCTGTATCGTAAGGCGGAAGCGAAGGAACGGGCAGCAGTTTTGCTTGTCGGTGTTATTCGAATATTCGAAGATTATTTGAAATATTTAAACTTCATACTGCGAATTGCATATGGATTCTAATTTCGAATCTCGAACTTTAAAATTTGAATAATAAGCACTGGTATTTCGAAGTTTTAGAAGTTGGAAAATTGGAAAATAATGCTAGCTCTATGATGCCCCTCTACCTGGAGCAGAGAAAGGAGAGAGTGTGGGTGTTCAACAATAGACTTTCTACCTGTCTACGGTTACAGCTTATCGTAGATTTTATTTGGAGTTTCAATGCGATGTTGGAATAAAACAAAGTATATGATTAACCTTGATAAAGAGGTTACTAACATCAGTGTTCGTTACTTTTAAAGCTCTTAAAACTGGAAACAGAAGGAATAGCATTATTGAGTTCAAATTCGTTTAGTTGATAAACTAGCATACTTTACTGTCAGTACAAAAAAAAAGGTAAAAACTAATTATTTAAATTATTGACGTAGTCCTTTACAAAAGCACAACATATGATAAGAGTATGCGTGAGAATCGAAACTATAATCTTCAGCGTAAAACGGAATGCATATTGAGCCACGGAAACTTACAAGCAGGCTGTCTTATATTAATTTTCAGTTAAGTTTTATGTAATAATATTGTTCCTTTATCATCATATATCGAATAGCATTATGTTATATTTATACTATCATGCTTTAATATGCCTGCTACACATGACAAATATTTTAGAAATATCAGTAAACACAGCTATCAAAATTAACCACGTACGAGATCTTGAAAATGTGAAGCGTGCATCTGGAGAGCAAACATTTTCATAGTTGAAGAATTCAATTGCAGATCCGCCAGCAAGAAGAAGAATTTAAATTCTTGAAAGAAAGTACGTAGGTATGGAAGAAGCACGTGCTTGACGGCTACATCAGGTGCTGGGAATGGTTTCTCCAAAGTATCTATTCAATGTTAAGCACTTCTAGGGAATTTCTCCATGTCTTCGCTTATCTTCTGTTTCCGTGAGAGTTAAGAGCTGCAAGTTGAGGATGTTAATGACAGCGTCTTGTCTTCAACACACCATGTTTGATCAAAAGAAAGTTACAAAAGCAGAGGCCTAAGCAATTGTTAGCTTTGATGATGATTTTTCGTAATTGATGACTTTATTCGGTATTTACATATTGTATTTTATTATAGATTTGAACTTTTCCATTTAATTGAAGTTGCCTAAATTTGATCTAATTTATGACTATGATCTCTGTTCAAGCTTTGTTCATAAATCGTTATTTCAGTAATTCCATTATAATTCTCTCAAAATAAGCCATAGTGTTGTTATCGGCCATTAAATTCATTTTATCTTATCTTAATTCTCTCAAAATAATCATTTCTTTTTCTTGTAACAACTCTGTCTCTTAGAACTTAATGGGTTATCCACATAAATACCATATTCTGTCACAGCGCATCTTTCTGCATCAACATTATTACAACGTAAATTATTCTCTTTAGTTCTAGTTTTGACAGTTCTCCCTGTCTGAACATTGCAAAATCGCCTTCAATTACAATTGATTTTGTTTAAACCTGGAACCGTATATAGGAGGTTACCATTACATGTTACAGTTTGCTCTTGATTTTCGCTGGTTGTCTAAATAAAAACGCTTATTTTCAAAAAAAGCACAAGCCCAGTGGGGTATTTTTTTTCAGTAGGCCTAAAAAATGTATTTCTGTGGGAGGTCAAGTAATATAATTGTACGAATAGTCTGGTGTTGTAGCTAGACAGTACCTCTATTTACGATATCAGATAGTTTCAGAATTATAGTTCTGGTACCATATATTTTCAGTATGATTCAGACTCTAAAAATAGCCACGTGTTTGTACATCGGCAGTTGGTGCTGATATTCGAGAGAGAATCCTAAGAAGTCCGAAGAAACCAACCCGAAACTTATCTCAGATTGAAATTCACTTGAGGAGTATCAATAATGTGGCGTTAAAGATGGTGTTTCAGAATACGATTCTATGGGACCAATGCTTTATAGATAATGACCTAAATAAAATTCAACACGTGATGTAGCGATACGTGCTTTTTTATTCTTAAGAACAAAACCCACGAGAAGGAACATTGGGAGCTGCTTCATTTTGGTTCCTGTTTTGCGTGAGTTACCTTTGAACGTCTTACAGTGCATTTGAGGACTTCTACTCAAAACTATTATTCCTTGTATTGTTACCATCATCTTACTCATATACCCAGGTATACTAAAGATATTAGAAAAGACAACATTAATGACAAGAAGAAAACGAAAAGGGAACAAATGGGAAAGAACGGCAAAGGAATAGCCATTACAAAAACTGCCAAGTCTAATTAAAATGTGATAATACCTACACAAACAACGGCTTGAGGTAATCTTCTCATCAAAACTTCAAAGATAAAAATTCAAGCAAAATGTCCCCCATGTGAGTAATAATGTCACGTACAGCGTAATAACCATTATTCCCGTTCTCACCGGTAGAACAAGTACGTGCGCTGAAAATTGATCTCTGTATCTTTGTGAGCATCCCTCTTCAGAAGCACTGATTACATTTTGTAAACAACAGGTACTGTATATATTGACGCCACCGTAAATAGGAAGGTAACTTTATTGGATATATAAGTAAATGAATTCTGACTAATTCCTACGTTTCCTAATAACAATATATAAATTTATATTATAAGTAAAACACTTTTTTATAGAAAATTCAGTACTTGAGATAGAGAAAGAAAGGTAGAACTAAAGAAAATATACATTAACATTTTAAATAAAAATATTTTGTACAATAGTTGCGGTAAGCACATCTTTCTTCAGAATATTCTTTACTGTTGCTGAAGATGCTTTTATAACACTTCGAAAAGACTACACATTTTACGTATCGATCAATCTGCTAACGAAATTATACATTCTGCAAATAATGAACATATCTACTGGGATGAGCGTGTGGTAAGACTCGTTATGTTAGCCTCACTAAGGTTCTAAGTTTGAGTCAAGACTGAAGCAATGTTGTTAGTGGAGTTTAGAAAGTTATGGATGGATGGAACTTATGGAAAAGACCCTGACCAGAAATACAAAGTTTACTTAAATTATTTAGATGATTGACAAGGACTCTTTTATGCGATACTCTTCTTTTAAACTTATAACAATTAACTTAGAATTAGTATTTCTATCTTTTCTTTTTCGTTAAATGTGTAATATGAAATGTTATATTGAAGTATAAATATAGTAAATAATATTTTTTTTTAATGTTTAGTAAAGACATTACAGAAGAAAAAAGTCAAAATAAAATCTTTTCAAATATTGATGGATATTTGAAACTTAACATAAATGTATAATCTATATTAGAGTATTACGAACAGCAATAGATTCAAGCCAATATCCATGCCAGTAGATTGCTACATAACAAAATAGGAAATGTTGAATAGAATTAAGCATATTATTCACTGTAATCGCAAATGAGTCGTTTGAGCAAATATTATCTATTATTATTCTTATAATAATAATAATAATATGCAATAGTTAAATTAACGTATATAAATAAACATAAGTGTTTATGCTTTTCTGCAAACAAATTAAAAATGCCACTAACATTTCCCGACTGGCTTTCTCCAGAAAAGAAAGCCCTGAGCGTATATAAAAAATTAATTCAATTATCTTATTTTAGTTTCACCAGATAAATGTCGGAATTGTACCTTAAGTAAGGCCCTGGCTGATACCTTAATCGTCCTCTATTTACCCCATCCTGGTCTGAGCCCAAAATACTAAAATCCCATCAATAAATTCCATTCAATTCAATTCTCTTTTCTCAGTTTAATGTCCTTACAACGCCATGATGATAAATATGAAAAGAGGAAAACAAGTATCGTTTTTGTTACAGAAAAGTTGTTCACTTATAAGTGGCGTATATACATATATGGCGTATGTACAGGCACAGAAAAAGTACGTACTTGAAGAAATAAGTAAAAGAAAGTTTATTTTATTTCCAAGAGATATAATATTATACACAGTCGCTGATGAGAGATGAGAAGGGAAATTTAAATACATTTTATTTTCAGCAACTTTATTATGTTTGTGCCCTATTTCGATTAATACAGTAGTTCAAACGAATATTATACATTAACACAGTAACATAATTCCGATTACTACAATAGTTCATACGGATACTAGATATTAACACAGGTTCGTATTGTCTCATCATAGAGGGTTTTGTAGATATTGCTACCTATCTAGGAACTGAGGTTCTTCATATAAATACTACGTATTTCCTTACAAAGAAAGCCTGTCTCAAAACGCTGGATTATTTGAGGAAACATAGTTATATTTAACAGTCAAATTCCAGATGCTCACTTCAAAAAAAATCACACGAAAATCGTTTTACTTTCTTAATTTTCAATGTAGAATTTAAAGAACTTCCGAGTTTGTGCACCTTTGGTTTGCCAAGTTATATTTCCTGATGACAAAATATATTTTCTGACGTAAATTGAATATAATAAAGTTAACTAAGAGTAGTTAGATAGTAATTTCACTGTTACATCGAATACTATTTTGTAGGTGAAATTTTCTGTTTAGCAATGTAACCTCCTTCTGCTTTGAGTCTGCTTGAACACATGTATGGCACTCTTTTTGTAAGTTCGATGTCTGCTGTTATAGCTTCCAAAACCTTTCAAATACTTTGCGACAGTTTATTTACTGTATTTTAGGTCTCCTGTATTAATCTTATGTACCGATTCTCTCTCACAAGAGTTCAACGGGAAACAATAAGCAGTGAGAAGCAAGATCATTGACATTTATGCTCCAAATCACATTTTCCTCTACACATACCCTCTACGCTTCCTAGAAGTGCTCTTGGAATAATTATTCTGCCAAAGAACAAATATTTTTCAATTAAATTTGTCCCAGAAATTACATTGTCCTGATAAAGTGATAAAAGATGTGATATTTTGTGCTTATCCAGTTTAACTGTATATTTATAAAACCAGCACCGCTACTGTTACTAAAGTATACACACGCCATCACAAGTCCACATCAATGATCTAACAATGGAGTTATACAGGTTTACTCTTCATAACTACGATGATTTCACCATAGACAACTTCACGAGAGTTCCTAAAAAATATTCTTTACCAAGTATACGTTGCCAGCTACCGATGGTACAATCATTGTTGTTGTCGGATTTCATTGTTATATCTAACTGCCTATTGTCGCTTTTCATACAAATATCTAACTGTAAATAATGTTTTTCTGACAGCAATTGGTCTGAGCAAGCCAGCATTGCATAAGCAATTCTTTATTGTTGACACAGGCACCATCACCTTTATATCTCCATTTATTTAGCTTCAAATACACTTTTGATCGCCTTCTATCCTGCCTTCTGACGATGCTATGACGATCTTCATGAGGTTGTGTTTTCTTGAAATACCACCACGCGTTCAATTTCCGTGGACCCCAGCTTCCTCTTCCTCTTCCATATGACGGATTAAGACTTTCGAAATCTTCAACTGCTTAGCAAGTATTCAATTTCTTCATTCAATATATGTGTATAAACAGTACACCAGTTTCCTTCTCAGTTGTCTTATATTAGTATTATTCCCATTGATTAACTTATCCACACCAATTAAAGTTCAAGCACAAATTGTAGAAAGTAATTTTTTTCTTTCCGCAAATAGTTTAAATAATGGGAGATTACTGGAGCTCCTTCTTCTTCATTGCGCTACAGCTCGTAGACGAACCTTCACCTCTGACTAAGTTCTTCCGCTATCATTTTTCAGTTCTGAATATCGCCGTCCTTTTTGTCTTTTAGAACAGCGTCAAACCATCTGCTTCTTGGTCGTCCTTAATGGTGATTCCCTTCAACAGTTCTACGGAATATGTTCTTTGTTATGTTGCTTTCGTTCATTCTAACAACGTGGTCTAGCCACGTTAAGCGGTTAACTATCATAAAGGTGATAACATCATCTTCCTTATACAAATCATATGGTTCCTGGTTGTATTATATTCTGTACAGAACGTCGTTGATTTTCATAGCACCATAATTTTCCTGAGTATTTTCTCTTTGAAATTACTAACATTTGAGCATCTTCGTTTCGCAGAGTCCTGCATTCTGAACCGTAGGTAAGAATTGAACGAATCAAGGGTTTATATATTCTGATTTTAGTTGCTTTGGTTATGTAACGAGATGGGAGTAGGGTGTGTAATACAGACAATGCTCTGTTGGCTGTCGTGATTCTTCTCATTATTTCTGTTTCTTGGTCGTTTTTGCGGTGATTATTTTCCCCAGGTAAGTGAATTCCTGCAATATTTCAAATTTGTACGGATCCATGTTTCTCTTTTGTCCTAGTTTTCTCCATATTGTTTCTTAACTTGATGCAAACATGAACTTGGTCTTCTCTTGGTCGACTTTTAATCTACGGATTTTCATTGTTGCTGTAGTATATAGCATATTTTTTGACGCTCTTTATGCGTCTCTCTATCAGGTTGATATCATCCACGTACGCGAGAATTTGATAGCTGCGATTTATTAAGATACTTTCCCTTTTTATGCCTGCTTGTCGAACTGCTGCTTCCAACGCAAGAATGAACAGCATTGGCTTCAGTCCGTCTCCTTGTCTCACTCCTATCTCAATAGGGAACTTTTGGCATATGTTTCCGATTTTTACTCAGGCTATTGAAACCATTGTACTGAGTTTACATAACGGAATCAGTTTCTATGGTATGCAAAGGCAGAGTCTTTTACGGCTGATGGAAGTGAATATTGTATATACTACTGAGAGAAAAGAGATTGCCCTGTAATTTTGGCAAGATAGCTGACCTCGTTTTTTATGTATGGGATTGATTAGTTCGGTTTTTCTTATATTGATATATTAAAACAGAGAGTTTTTCAGTTGGAAATCTGATTTAGAAAAGCTGAAAATTAGAATGGTTAGACTACATTGAATTACGACTTTGGGCAAAATTATAGGTGGTGAAGGTCGTAAATGGTTAAGTTGTGACTCATTAGCACTTTTAGGATGAAGAATTTTCAGAGCATGGCAACACTTGCAGACATTCCAGAATACTTAAAATTCGTTAAAGAAATCAATGTGATACTACCGTTAAATGACTAGAACCACATATATTATTCACCACAGAGAATACCAGTAAGACCAACAAACTCCTTTGACAGGAATAATCATCAGTCTCTGTATGTGTGGTATGAAGACTAGTACTCTGAACGAATTGACTAGGGCATTTAAGCTTCGTGCTTAGAAAACTTTTAGGAAGCACACCATCTAACATTCTCCGCGTAATTTTAATTCTGGCGACCAAAGACTAAATTGTGACGTGTTGTTCAATAGAGCCAGATGCCTCGTCTTGGCCAAGTAAACTGTTTCGTACGGACGGACGTGTGATCAGTTGGTGACAACCTCATGGGGCACTGGACTATGTGGTAGGGAGTATGATAATGGAGGTGCCTTCAATTGAATTCGCTGGGACCTTTGGTTTGTCTGGTAAACTTCCTTAGCAACATGACAAATGCAGAGGTACTCTCTAACAAAATGAGCCAATTGGGGTCCATGATCCATTCTATTGATGACGATGTCCCTTCTAAGAAGGCAATGTTTATCCACATTGAAACATATAATAAGGATCTCGATAGGTCAGTTGTAGAGCGCTCACCTCTGGTCTTTTCAATCATCGATTCGATCCTAACTCATGGCATGTGGGCTTTGTTGTGGACAAAGACCATGCGGGTATGTTTTCTCAATGTACTTCCATTACCTCCCACATTCTTCATTCTACCAATTAATTCCATCATCATCCTTAAGAACTGCGCCAAAGTTGCCTAAAGACTTAAAATAGAATTCGAATTTCTCATAAACAAAGACGCAACACAAACAAATATGGAGTTGACGTTCGATTAAAGAAAAGAACGTTACAGAATCATGTCACATTTCCGCAATTATCATGTGGCGTTGTTACTCGATTTCTATCTTATTCAATTTAAGATTAAGCTTCACTTGTAGTCGCAAAAGGAGTGAGCATGCTATGACATTACATATATTTTCTTCCATCTACGTGCAGAAACATTAAAACTAAAATTAATTCTTTGTCTGCATAAAACTTATCATCTAAATTTTAGATCAACACTCACAAATATCTTTTTCCCCACTTAATCTAACATAACGACATTCTCCCCGTGTTCATTGGCGGTATTCAAGTAACCTTACCAGCAATAACGTTAGCATATGCAATTTTATGTATTCCTTACAAATTATATTGGGTAGAAAGAGTTGGCTTTAAGTGTTGTGCTTTCAAGACACTTGCAGTCACAAAAGACATGTATACAAGAAGCATACAGAAGCTAGTTATATTTTACATTAACGACGTGGTCATGAGTTTAGTATAAATAGTTTTTTTGTTTACTACGTAGGAGCCATGAGGTCGATTTTCAAGCAGACGTGTTATTTGTTTAATCGTTTTAGGCATAATTATTGAGATTAACTCCTTTCCCGCTAATAATTTACCCATAACAAGCTATTTACTAATCAACATTTAAGTTAGATAGAATAAAAAGTTTCAGGTGTAAAAATCATAGTTTAATTCATTTTGGGATACTATCTCCATCCTCTCTGACTATTTAAAATATTTAATACAATACTACTACTACTACTACTACTACTAA
>JAGDQP010013801.1:36249-46867 GCA_022664845.1 Lepisma saccharinum
CCTAAAACCGCGAAATTCGAACATCTTATAGAAAAGTTAAAAACATCCATGAGGTCTCCCTTAAAACCCATATTCAATGTTCATTCGCCACATATAATATGTTGAAAACAAATCAAAACGATATGTTGGGTTGCGTTTGCAGCATTTGATTAAAAACCACTCTATTCTCATTTTCGCTGCTAAATTAAAAATATTAATATTTACACATCGAACAACGAATAACAAGAGTTGTAGGAAAATGCATAAACTCAGCAAATGTTTAAGAATGCCAATAAACAGTTTATTGTAAATATATTTTGAGGATAAAATGTGATTGTAATATAAAAACTTCTACTTACGATCCTCAGATAATTGCTCCTTTTTATATGTGTGAACGAAAATTGTGTTAATTCTTACCTGAAAATAGGAAAGATAAAGGCACAAATAAGAACAATTCAAATCATACAATATTAAACAGTATAAAGAGAACTCTTGGTTTAGTTTTGCGAACGTAAATATTGATTTTACATTACCTTGGCATAGTTGCTCTTCTTTCAATGCTAGTAGGAGTACCATATAATGTTTGATATTACATGGATCCAGCAATATGTTTAATCTATTTTATGTATTTACTGTGCAGAATTGCAAATAATATACCGAACATTTGCTTTTTTGTTAGACAAATAAGACGAATGTTTACATAATTTGTAGGTGTTATTTTGGTTACGTTATTCGTCAATAAATTTATATATTCTGTCTATGTAGTGTTGCCTGGTAAGGTAAAAGAAATAAAATGTTATGATTATTAAATATTTCAGTTGAAAAACATTGTAATTTTACATTTCAATTACCACTTCATCCGACTGATAAAGCAAAGCATTTCTCAATACTGCTAAAATGAGAAGGCTTCTTTGAATACTTAGTTTGATATTCTATATCTTAACATTAAAATTTATTAGTTAAAATACAGTAAGATAATCTTAGTATTAGCAGTAACTATATTACGTTTAAGATATTTTATCTTTATGGTTTTCTTTGTGGTTATGTATGAAATAACAACACGAGGATTTAAAGGTTTTTGGGAAACAATTACATTTAAAGTATTCATTATACGTGAAAACAGTTTAAAGACCTGATTTATTGCACACGTTTAGAGGCAGCAAATTTACGTCTATCAAAGTCACTTGTCTCTAAACGAAAATATTTCTTTATTCTCATTATTAAATTCCAAACTTAATAACATATTCACATATTGTACAATTAACTTTTTTTTCATTAATAATTAGCTACATTTGTTATATTTCTCAGTAGTTTCCTTTGTTGACTAACTACAAAATTCGAATATAATTAATTTACGAACAGATTTAAAATGATTTCACAGAACAAATTGTTCCAAACCCATCAGAAAATCAGGTCTCATATACAGTACCGAGAAGACAACTAATCGTTGAGATTCATTCTAGTTTTAACAAGAGAACTTTATAACATAATGATCAACAATAAAGCAGCTTTCAACGCACAGATTACATATCCCAGAAACAAAGTACTGCATGCAGGCTGAAAGTGTATTCAACGTATAAATTGTTCATCAATTAGTGCTGCCAAATTTAAAACTTCATAGAAAACTTAAGTTGCAGAGTCCAAAAACTATATATGCAACCATTATGTATAAATAAACAAACAGACTTATTTTTAGTTTGATTCATATTTAATTTGAATCTCTTGTAGTAACCTAAAAACATTTAATAATTTTCATCTTAGCAGCAATTTGAAGTGTTTGCCCCATCGCACTGTAATTTTGGAATTAACTGAAAGCGGATAATTCGAAACATTACTACAACATTTTACTTTCGTAGGAACTTCCCCACAGTTATATCCCTTGTCATGCACTGATCGACGGAGACAAGGTCCGCCCACATACGGCAAGAATACAAAGAATTTTTATTAGAATAATTTCTCTACCAATCTTTCCTAACAGCACACAGTAACCTTACAAACGTTTCGTATAGGTCCCTCTGCAACTTTAGTAAGATTACATAAACATTTGAGCTCTTTTTGCACTATTTCAGGTGATTTCAGGGATGGTGAAATGTTCACCTTTGTCACAGTTACATTCTGATGTTACAGTAAGGTTACAATGAAGTTACGGTGGCAGCGTTAAGTATGTACAACAAAATCAGCCACTAGAGATATCAAGTAGATATACTAGTACACAATAGTTGGACTTGTACCTGTACTGTGCAGTATATTTATATTGAGTGATTATGATTATTTTGTTATACTGTATTTCTGGTAAGGGTGTTTTTCCTGTATATTCAGTTTTTTTTTTGATTTGCCTTCTTGGAGTTAGTTTATGGGTCATGGCGCTGTTGTTGGTCGAGGTTGGTCGCGCCATCTTGTCTTCCTGCTCCGCAGTTAGACATCCAATGTTATGGATGTAAAACATATATATTGTAGATTCGTGATAATTCTGTGCTGGAGTTAGGCCAAATAGTGCTATGTTCTTTTTTGACCGTGTTGGTTTGTGTTATTAACGATGGCGCTCCAATTGATGTTCCGGGGTATTTCACGTAATGTAAAATGGTTCATTTTTGTGTTTGGCATATTTTTGTGTAGTTTATGAAATATGGAGGTTTCACAATGTCAGCCATGATAGGACGAGAAGTCACAACTTGGTTTGAATTGAACGAAATAGAAGTTGATTATTAATAATACAACATCTTACAAGTGCATTAGTTATATGAATCACTTATTTATTATTTGGTTCTTGTTACTGTCAATTAAGCACAATAAATTCGTTATTTGTTAAATTGAATCAGGGGCAATTCGAGTTTTACTTGAACAAGGTTAACATCCTACTAGCAGTGAAAAGTAACGTATATATTTTTTGTTGTCTCTTTAAGTCATCTCGCGGTATCAACTCCACTTCGGTGCATGAATGGTCTTGTCGGCGATTGTGGAGGAACTTGGTCGATTATTTCTTGAGTTAGGTTTTTTTTAACTGCATAATCATTCGTCCTTTACTTCCACTATGGCCGGCGAGGCGGTGAAGGTACCGTATGGGTCGTACTCGTTAAAGTACAGACTTAACCCACTGTCTTCACTATGTTAGAGCTGTATCACTAAGATAGATTCGAGATCTAACTGTGTCAAGAGCATATTAAAACATAACATTTACATCTTTACTACAGGAAAAGTATTTTGAAAAATTATATCATAATCATGACTCGAATTGCGGATCTTTCCTATGGTATACTAACGGCTTTCTAATTACGGTACGACGATCCCATGAAAGAATTGTCACGATAATTCTTCTAGTACCCTGTGAACGTGAGGCCTCACTCATTAATTACCATTTACGTCTTTCCTATTGGATAGCATTCTAGAAAAAGAATTTATAATGGTTTTACTAGATCAATATATGAACTTTGATTATGATCTGATTTTTTTTACATCTGAATATTTGCGTATACGCTATGACTATTCATCAAATATGGTAACCTTTGTAATTCACACCACAAGCCCAAGAATTGATGGGAAGGTTGCAAAAGCAATGTTTGTGACACTCATTTAAAACCTTGACAATGTTCCTAATATTACATTTACGCTGCAAGGAGATAATCCCTGAAACCCGATTTTCGGAAAGATAAATGGGATATTACAACGTTCCTAAAACATATCTGCAATTTAATATGCTGATAGATTTATTTACCGGATTTTGCGCCTACAGAATTGTCTCTTTCGTAGTCTCCAAAACCATGTTGACGAACAAACACAACAGAAGATGGAGGACTTGCGGCGAACACTATCCGAGTCTTATCCTCCAAATTTAGAATGTTCTTCACATCCTGCATCCAAAAACCAGATTTACAAGTTGCAGAGACTTGTAGAATGATTATTATGATAATTGAAGATATAATTTGATGACCACAGGGAAATAACGTGCGTTGTCCATTTTTGGCTAAATTCAGATAGTAGGCTTGCCCTTCGAAATGTCTTTTTTTTTATGAAACTAGTATGCATGAAGAGTATACGCATAATTCATCTGTTACCAGCAAATCCTTATTTGATGTGCAGGTGTACGCAATGCTAATCATGGACTTTGAAAACGTTCTCCTGTAAAATTAAGAAAATGAACAAACTATATTATTTTTCCTTTTGTCTTCATTTCTCATATGTTGCAGGTATGCCTTTGTTATTATTATTTTTTTGGTGCTAAAACGTCACTCTTTTCGGGATAACCTTTTAAAAGAAAACATAACGCTCTAAATCTGTTATTTTCTAACACTAACTTTATTTCCATATCTTTTGGAAAGGCAAATAATTTACGTTGCCCTTCATTCAGTTTATTTGCTCTGTATGTTTCATGGTTTTGACGTCCTCGGGCTCTAATCTGTACCCAGTGTCTCTTCAATAAAACTTTCTGACTCTTCTTATTTTTTAGCCTCTTACAGTGAAAATATATAACTCCCTTTTTTGTAAAGCACTCTTTACCTTCATATGTGACGATGGCGTCTATCTCCCTTCCGGGCTTCCATAATTATTCCTATTAGATTTCAGAACCAACGTGTATTATGAGACATTTCAATTACCAGCCTTGGTAATATTGTTGCAGAAAAAACGGTGTTCTGTTTATAATAATGAAAACAAACATATAACCACAAAGGAATAAAAAAAAGAACATTGAAAAACAAGTAAATGAATGAGACTGAATGAATGTTTTTTGACATGACGTTATTCATTTTCCGAATACAGCAATGGGAAGTGTTATTATTTCCTTTCAAAAAAATATTTTTGATCCTTTTCTTTAGCGCAGTGAATGACACAACAAAAGAGATGTTTGTGTTTAATGATGTACTCGACAACGTATATAATAAAAGACAAAAAGGACAGTAATTACTTTGGTTTTCAGTAGGATATTGAATACACTTTGGTTCTCATATTTCGAGAACTTGTTCAACAATTTTCAAGTTATAATAACATACTTTAAAACATGCAATAACTATATTATACGGAACACATATGATTCTTCAATAACGTAATTGTGTGTATATTTTGTGTTCTATTAGTGAAGTAAAATTAGTTTTGTGTATTAGGAAAAGAGAACACCAAATTTCTAAACCATGAACTCAGTTTAATTTAGAGGAGTAATAATTAAAAGAGTACATTTAGAAACAAAACGGAACTCTCGGACTGGATACAGAATGAATCATGTAGAGGAGCGAGCGACGAAAGAGAGAGAAATGGTGCGCGTTGATAGTACTGCATGGCAAGGTGTCACACTTTGTGATAAATTTAATTGTTCTACCCTATTTTCTGCGGGACAGTTGTAAGACTTTTAGTTTTCCAAAATGGGAACAATTTAAAAAATATATATATTTTTAAGTATAATCAGAAGAACTTCGACACATGCCACCATATGTGGAAATTGAAGGTAAGGCCGCAGATAATCAAGGAACATCCGCCAATGTATGAAAATGATGCGGTACCTTAAAAATCCAAATGATATAAATAGGGATATTTTTTAAATAAGTTCTGGTGTTTCCCTGTCTTCTTGTTTCATCTTCTTTCTTATCTTTTACATACTCCAATGCGCGGTAAATTTCTTCGTAAAATAGAAGCCATAGCATCCACACCCGTGACACATGCTTTAGTTGCATGCATGCATGTCGAGATCGCTACTAGAAGTTAGAGTGCGGTCACTCCTCAGCGCGGGCTATCCGGGGCCTGACGATTCAAAACTGTCTTTCTTATTCTTAAAAAAAAAAAAACTGTCGGTCGCCAAATAATTGGGGTGGGAAATTTTCGTTTCTCACTTTTTATATAATCATTCATAACTTATTTATTGTTGATAGCATTTTGTCTTTCTACTCCACATATTTGTGACATGTACTTGTGAACATTGATACCCAGATATTAATTAATAAAAATTGCAGCTGTGAGGTATCGTTTTTGAGGTGCAACTGCTTTCGCAGTTAAATGAAAGCGTGGAATTAACTAAATTTCGTTGAAATACTGAGACAAACAGTTGATGAAAACGAAGGTAATGTATGAACTTCAATTTAATTTCATTTCATATGTTTGAATACATACAGTCGAAATTTATAACATTTCAGCAATTTGTTTAGGATATTTTAACAGTGAATGATTTTTTTTTTCTATTCTTCAATTTCTTTCACATTTGGGATATGCATTTTGCTCTAGAAGGTATTTAATATTCCGTAACTACAGATTTTTTTAGCCTCTGAATCTTAGCTAAGACTACCTTTAAAAAACATCTACTGTTTTCGTTCATAATTAAAATGAAAATTGGCCTTAACTGGTAAACCAGAAAGGTTTAAAACCAATTTATTAGAGTTTTATATGGACGTTTATTTGATAAAATGCTTTACAACAATTCCGATAAATTTAAATATTGAGACTCCAACTTTCTAAAAACAAGAATGAGTACACATTTTCTAAACAATATCTAAATTATGTTCACATATTATGGAATCTATTGATATCACGTTTGAAGTTGCAAGTGAAAGGGATCATATTTGTCTTAGTACGAGAATGTGTTTTGTTATTACACATTGTTTTGTTATTTTCTCGTACACATTGTACGAGAATGTGTTTTGTTATTTTGTTTAAGTCAACAGTTTTACTAACTTTAAGTGATCCTATGAATGACTCCTCATCATATAGATCTACAAAATTATCACAGGTTGTTATGCTACAACTTTACCTTCTATATTTAGCGTATACTGCTTCTTTAAAATAACGTGTATAAATATATGTATGTCGCTGCACTGATAAGGTCCTGTTGTTGCTGCTGTGCGGTAGAACAATAACTTTATTATAATCTCTTAACCTCAGAGTTTCTTCGTTAGTTGGCTTCCGATGTGAACCATAAAATCTATCTAATAACGGGCCCCAAAGCTACACCGTAGTGGGACGACGGTTAAAAACAATAGAGGTATCTGTTCGCAACTACCACGGCTCTCAAAGCAGCCAAAGCAATCACAAACAAATGCTCCAAAAACTAACTAACGAAACTGAAAGTCTATGGCTTCAAAAGACAATACATTTAACTATAAAAATTCCCCCTCTAGTTTGAAATTCCCGCCATGGACCATTTACATGTTAGATCCGTACATCTTATTGGTGTACCTCATAGAGTTAGGAAGAAAATAGAGAGAACATACATGACGTCACATGAAGCCAAATTACGATTCATCGGCGGCCATCTTGTGTGGCCTCATTAGAGTCCATCTATACCGAGTACTGTGAGGATTGCCTTTTTCGATAGGAGGATTAGGGCACCTCAGAGAGGCAATACTCGGAAAAGAGGGTCTCTAAATATGGGGCCAGTTAATATGGCCGCAATGCCTCGTGTCTTCCGTCTCTTGGCTTCATTCCCCTCTCCTACAAAACAGCCTAAGGTTCCCTCTATTTATATTCATAACTCTATGGTGTACCTAGAAGTTTACAATATTGGATATATTGTCCTTATTTGTTTTTTAGTTTCTTTTTTTACGTACTAATTAATCTTTTTTATTCATCTGTCATTAATTAACAAACAGTAAATACCGATTTATTTTTCTACAAAAAGTTGTTCACTTTGATTTTCCCTTAACAATTATAGTGACATCTACTGTTCACCATTTGAAACCTGATAATACTCGCTTTCACTTTATTTGGCTTAAACTCTCGCATATTGTTTAAAACTCCGTTTAAAATTAATAATTAATATTGAAAACCCTTTAGAATTAATAATATCATTCACTTCTTTATACAAAACAGAATATTTTACTCTCTGCTATCCTACTGCATATTATAGGGCCATATCAAGGTATTGCACTCGACGGTAGAGAATCTTAAGTATTTTTCTTGATATTTAACTTTAATACATTAATTTTCAAAAATGCTAATATTTTCTTCTTACGTGAAATGAAAGTTAATGATAACTCAAGAATCGAATTAAATGGAGAGTTGAGAAAACATGTCCTGGAGTTTTCTATAAGATATTATTTGTTATGGAAATTCAAATTTTGAAACCTCATTGTGCAACAGACCCATTAGACAAAAATAAAGTATTTGGCAACGATACTATCATGTTTTTTTTTTTAAATTAATTTATTTTTAAAGATGAACACCTTCTTTAAGAGACTATTACTTGTTTAAAGTCATCAGGACTGTGCCCTGCATATATATAAAAGAAGGTACTCGGTTGACACCACCAGTACCATAAATTCAGGTTAGGTGTTCTTCGTACATTTAACCAGTTCCTGAAGAAAGATAGCGAGATAGTAGTTGGTAACTGTAGGAAGAAATTCACAATTTTGTTAACCCATAGTTATATAGTTTATTACTGTATTATTTGTTAAGCCTGTTTGTATTGTCACACAAGAGTCGCGATAATAATTCTCTGTGTGGATCCATTATACATGGTAGTTCACTATCACCCTTAAACCCTAAATACCTTAATAAGAACATTCATATTATCTCTGTGTGGCAGATACAATGAGAAACGATACTCATTCTCTCCTTGCTTAAGGATTTTCAGATCGAAATACTATCCCCTTACAGAGCAAAAATCGCAATCAGAGAGGCTACAAATAAATTGCAGTAACCCCAAAACAGTTGGACTATTAAGACTCGCTTTCCGTCAACCCGAACAAGGCGCTCAATTAAGGGACTATCACGACTTTTGCTCTTTGATATTTACTTATTTAGAGGAACTTGATAAACAATCATTAGAAATTCAATTCAATTTATTTATTAAAATTATGCTTAACATTCACGAAGTCTGCGAATACGTGCCTTCAAATCTAACTCTCACAGGAAATGGCTAGGAAATTTGGTACACGTAGAGAAAGGAAGTCTCATACTAGTTGAAAACTGGTGTATAGACAAATGTTGTGCTGCGTTCTTTGTGTTTCTTCTCTGCGCTAGGTATTCAAATATGCTTGTAGTGAATAGCTGTTTACCAACACACATGAATACGAAATAACCTTAGAAATGAAACTGAGGATCATAAGGAAATTATCACAAAATGAAACTGACAGAGCGAGATTAGAATTTAAATAATTTTCCTTCACTATACTCAAAGATACAATTTAAATATCTATTTTTCTCATTCTTTTCCCCTTGTTTCAATTTGTCATAACTTTATATTATATTTATAATAAAATATATCCTTAGCAATGAACAAAGACACAGTTTCAACAGTAGAAACGTTAGCCATAAACATGATGTCTAGATATAAAACGACAAGCAGGTTTGAACAGTGATATTTAAAACAGAAATATGGACACATTTTTTTTTCACTGCCATCTCATGAAAACGAAAACGGTAAGAAGAATCAATACCACTTGAAACTACCTTTTCATTCTTGAACCAAATTAGCTTGGCAAACGAACATTGCTTCATTATCGCCTCTCAGAAATTTAATAAAATGTCTGTGTTTCCACTTCCAACGAGGGAGCAATTTCCTCTCGCGATTCTTAGCTTTAATGTGATGAAATAACAGAGAGGAAAATTGAGTTAAGGGTCAAAATTAGGAGCATTTCTTCCAGAGCTAATGTAGCTTTAACTCCTTTGCAGGAGTCTCAATACGGCGCAGCTGTTACGTATATCTATATTGAATTTGGTATCTTAACACTGAAATTGCTTCCAGAGTCGAGTTCCAGACGTTTGTTCATGTTCAGACAATTGTGTTGCAAAAGAATATATGTGTATGCATGTGTGGCTATTAATGAAAAATCAAATTCCTACACTGACTGCAAGATACAAATACACGATAAATATTCTGATTTGCATTGCAAGAAGTGAAATGTAATATATATGGGAAAAATTATGCAGAACTCTAATTAAGAATGGCGAGGTATTATTGGGACTAATGCAAGGACACTCGGACACTGAATATTATTAATAATAAACTGAACTGGATGGCTTAGTAGAAATCTGCTACCTTCGTAATTACGTTATCTTGAGTTCGAACCCTAGGATGGGTTTCTCTGAATCACACCAAACTAACATTGTTCTAATTTAAGACAACGGTTATTATTATTTTACAACTGGTGCTTTACCAATTTAGTGTAAGACGTTATTGAACAAATCACGCTGTAATAATAATACTAATAATAATGTGAAATTATTTCAATAAGGAAATAATAAAGAAATATTGGAAGTTTATATTGAGGAAATGTAAAGGTTTACCAGTCTCACTATGTATGTCATTTAAAATATATTCGCCCTTTTGAAAGATAAGTTAGCTTACAAGATTTCGCCCTAACTAATGAACTATCAACTGAAGTTAATTAAAAGCTTATAAGCAAGGCGGAGATCAAAATGGTCAAACCTCAGGCTCTGTGCTTTATTAATATCAGGTGCAAGAGTAAAATTTACCATTTGCAGTTGATTACAACTTTAAAAAAAAAATCAGACATTTTCAAAACAAAAGTGACTTTCGTATGTCAAGAGATGTCACAGATGACAGAAGAATCACATAGATAGATTATTACGGTTTAAAAATTAATTAATAACTACTTTTTATTTCGTCCATTATTTCGTCTTGCTTCTAACATATGCTCTCAAGTAATTTCAGATGCAGACAAACGCTTCTCGCACTCACAGCAGGCATTGCTCAAGTAGG
>JAGDQP010013802.1:0-46863 GCA_022664845.1 Lepisma saccharinum
TTAACGTCTTATATCCAGATAGAAACAAACTAACTTTAAAAACCTGAGAGATGCGTCATATTGTGAGGTACAAACGATTATTTTTTCCTTTTTCTGGTGAATGATATTGGTATTAAATCTACCGGTAATGAATACAATTATCTCTTTACCTATTACTTGTACTAGTAACTTGAAAATTAATATATCAGACCAAATATTTTTGCTCCCTTTTGTCCCCTTCTTGTTATTATTTTATGACCTTTTCTCTTTCATTTTCCTATGAAAAATGCCCCTCAAAATGCTAACCCTGGTTATATCTCTCCTTCAGAGAAAAAAACATTATTCTTTTCCTATGTTTGGAATTCCGATTTTTTTTTTTTTTTTTTTTAGGAAACCTCACCTTCACAGAATGATAAGTAAAACACGTGCAATTTAAAAACCAACCCTCCGTGAACTCCCGTACGTGCTTCTTTGCATGCGAAATTTTCACATTTGCGCATGCGCCATCTCGAGGTATAAACTTGTGTCGCTCAAGAAATAGAACCAAATCTAATTTTTTGGCACAACTCTTACGCGCTCGCTTGCGTCCGGTATGACCACCTTCATATGAAAAGCATATAATCTATCTATTTTTTTGTTCCTCGCTTGCTGACAATATGGTCATACCCTAAGACTAGTGCTTCTTTAGAGGGGTGACAGAGGGGAGATATTACTCCCTAAACTGACAAGGGAAGTGCTACGCGGGGATCTGCATATGTTATATATATATATATATATATATATATCGTTGTAAAGGTCACACCGACCGAGTACACGTTACATATGAAATATCTCGCTTGAATTGGGTCTGTAGGGGGCGTGGCAACCATTTGAAGATCCGAAAAATGCACGCCACGAAACACCAGTAAACGTGGCCAAAATAGGAAGCTATGTTTCAACGTGTATGAGACTTGGTATATATAGATTTAAAAGGTGGCTAAGTACGAATCTGATATCAAATTTGTAAAATTCAAAATGGCGGATCCAACATGGCGGACACAAATTACAAAAAAACAACAACAAAGCTATGGATCTGAAATTGGGTATATAGAGATATTCGACGTCGCTAATTACGAATCTGATACCAAAATTTCAAAATTCAATATGGCGGACAAAATTGCAAAAACGGTGTACATAACAGACATATGTGATGATTACACATGTAGTAGAAAAATACGTATAGTACATAACGGGGCAAGTAGGGGTAGCTGATTCGTGATAATAAAGAGGGAGTTTGTTGTGGTATACAGCAGAGCTTTCAACTAGAAAATGACATTTGTCCACGTATAGTGGGTGTTTCGAACCTCATTGCAATGGCAGTCAAAAAGTGCGCGTTTTGTTATAAAATACGTTATGCTTCCACAACTGTCTTTCTGGTATCACATGATGCCGTTTGCGTGTTTTTATTTTACAGGAGACTTGTGAACGAAGCAATAATTTGTGACCCATGATTGGTTTGCTGAAGTTTACGGTGCTTCACGCTGTATTGTGATGTTTATTTACCGTGGGAAACTGTATTTCTAGAGTTAGTGACGCTCTCATTAGCGAACTGCGAAGTAATAATGACAGTCATTTCTTTAAGACAAGATACAGCAGATTAACAGAGCAAAATACAAATGTCTTCAGATATGTTACAGAAATTATTAAACAGTGCATTAGAAATAAATAAAATGAAATAATTTAAAATAACAATATAAATAGCCAATTATTTATTTGCTGAAATCGCACGTACCATCTATTTTCCAGATAGGAACTAGTTCTTATATATTATGTTTCGTGTTAAAATATGGAAATGATGAATCGCATAAAGATAGCATAGAGGATATATGTATACCATGTTCCTTAGATACTTTATAAATGAAAATAAATTCAATGTAAGGAAACCGTATACTTTATTTACGTACTGTTAGATACACGTAGAAATAATATAAGTCCAAAGAATATTATTCTCCAAGAATGTGTTCAAAATACATGAAACTTATGTGCATAAAAAAATAATCTTAAAATATTTTAAAACTGTATTATGATAGCATATACAGGGTGGTGCATAAAAAAAGTAACCGAAACCAATGTCCATTGATTTTGGTTCCCTTCTTCATGCGATACCCTGTATGATTCCAAATATTCTAGAAAATGTTTTAAAATGCATCCTTAATAGACAGAAATTGCTTTTTCTATATATTTTAAAATCAATCTTATGTATGGGCGATATTTCCAAATAAAAATGTGACATATGATAGAGTTAAAACTTGTGCATCCCACTTCGGTACTAATCCCAATTGATTTGTGTCCCCCTTTTCTATGCGATGAGTTAAGACATTACATTGTTCTTGATTCAACCTTTCAACGAAACTAAATAACAGTGGGTTTTAACAAAGTCCATGTATATAGCACTAGTATTGAAAATCATTCATGAATATATGATTTTCCGCGTGAAAATCATATAGACATGGATTTCGGTATATGCATGATAATTCTTTCAAAAGTTTTAATGAAAGTGAGCAAAACCATAATTAGGGTACTTTCTTGTAATATGAACTGTAAACGTAAATGTACATGTAAATTTGCTTCGAAAACTACGTAGCATTAGTACTACGTAGTATTAGTAAAGTACACAAACTACTTTATGATGTATAGATTCCACCCTGTCACAAATTTAGATACATTACATCAAATGTTGTCTTACTAAAGTTGGGTCTCTGATTGCCTTGTGTTTCGCCCTACGCTTATCTTAGTTTTAGACACATGCACCGTGTTGCAAATATAGAGGATGTGGTCTAATGAAAACTTTCCAATCAGTCAGTTTACCTGACAACTGATGAGAAGTCTATGAAGAAAATCCTCGAAAGACTGCTTTACGTAGACAAAATGACTCCACAAAATACTGTCCAGTCCGTTTATTTGATAGTTCTCATGTAAGAAAAAAAAATATTTCACGTACACATGGAACTTCTACAATAATTATCCGCTCACTTCATTTGACGACTTCAGAGAAGACTGCTGCAATGAAATACTTTGAGCACCCTGTTTCACATTTTGAGGGTAGCCCTACCAAAATCTTCTCAGTTCCTCTGGTTAACAAACCCTATATATTACTAAAAGGCCAAGCTGAAACATTCAGGCATTGTTTTTTTTTCAGGTGACTTAATGCCATAATTACGTTTGCGTAAGTATGGAGTTTCTGAGTTTGATTCTATCAACCTTCTCACAAAAATGCTCACAAATAACACACCTAGAATTGAAAACAAAGCTAACCAGCATTGTGTTGGGGGATAGGTGTGCTTGCTAGTTTGTGCGGTGTCAGCCCCCCTCTCTCTCTCTGTGTGTGTGTGTACGGGGAGCATCCTTCTTATACTCTATGCAAGCCCCTGTAACGCATGCCAAATTTGTTTACAGGGTTAGGTTAGGATAATGAAAGAAGTTTCTATTAGACTCGCCAGATGACAGGACCATCGCATCTGTTTTTTCTGTTAAGTTTTGCACCAATTTTCATGAAATTTTAATTCCATCAAATTATTTGCTGTTGGTTAATTAACTTCATGAAACGAATTGAGGTAATATTAAAAATATTTTTTTATTATTTTTAGTAAATTACAACGCTTTCTGTTAACGATTAGAAATCGCTTTAAAGATATTCTGTAACAATATGAAACGAGATACTTAACAGCATAAAATTTTCGGAGCACCGTACATACTAAACAACCAATCACAATGTGAATTTGACACTTCAATTCACAAGTCTCCGTTACATGCGTGTAAGAGGATGAGGGAAAGAGTGTATAATGACTAATGATAATTGCAGAGGTCAAAGAAACAAGTGTAACACAGGCTTTCACAACAAAATACATAAAAACATGCAACGCAGGATTCTTTCTGCTTGCAGTTCTGGCAAATGGGCTCGTCGAAAGAAAAATGTATGTCCTTTACACCTTGAAATGGAACATATGGTTCATCAAAACCCGCTTCGTACCAGGCGTACCTAAACAAGGGGTGATACAGCGTCGATTGAAATTGGTTCAAAATGCGGCTATGAATTTTCAAGACATTGTAACGCCTGTGCAGCAGTGCTTCGTTTCCTGTAAGGAAGGCATGTCCAGTGAACCGTTTCATAAAGTCTTTCCACTGATGGCAGCAAAACATATCCAGTAGTTGCATGAAAGCACTGGAACCTGGTGGAAGGAATTTAATGTAATCGCAACACTGTCATCTTGGTAGAGTGCCTTTGACTTTTGAGCACTCCAGGTATCGGCAATCACAACGGCCTTCTTTGCTGGAAACTTCTCTACGTTAGGTTTGAGGACATTACAGAATAAATCGCCCACCATTTCCTTATTTAACTTGCCGAATTGCGAGTATCGAATGACAAAGTTCTAGTAGTTGGGACGTAATGGATCCGCTATTTGAATTTTGCAATTCTGGTATCAGAGTCATAATTAGCGACGTCGAATATCCCTATATACCCAATTTCGAATCCATAGCTTTTCTTTTGTAACTTGTGTCCTTCATGTTGGATCCGCCATTCTAAATTTTACAAATATGACGTCAGATTCGCACTCAGCCACATTTTAAATCTATATATACCAAGTCTCATAACCATTGAAACACAACTTCCTATTTTGTCAACGTTTTCTGGTGTTTCGGGGCGTTCATTGTTCGGACCTTCAAATGGTCGCCACGTCCCCTACAGGCCCAATTCAAGCGAGATATTTCACATGTAACGGGTACTCGGTGTGACTTTTCCAACGATATATAACACATGCAGATCCCCGCGTATTACTTCCCCGACTTCCCTTGTGAGTCAATCACCACATTTACGAGAATTACGCCCTATCTCGTCTTTTACCTCTTCTCAAGATCTAAAATACCCACGTAAAACATTTTCCTTAGAGAAACTCTGCAATAGATTCCATATGTTACAATCAAAATTGTTTTAGCTGGTTACAAAGATGAAGTTGGAACATTTCAACCAACTCAGGTGTAAGGGAATCCTACGTTATTATTTATTTTTTAAAAAGATCAAACTACCTGTAACATTGTTAGTCTTTGTATTTAATGCTGTAAGTTCAATTAAGTACCTATAGTGTAATTAACATAGAAGCTAAATCGCCCTTAGAAATGTTAATTTCAATTTTCATTCAGAACGAATGTCAGAGCCCATACTTACAGAAAGGACTGTAGATGGTAGCCCTGTGTTGGCCTTTACAAAGTAAACAATACATTTATTAGATTACTAATTGATGGCATCTTGGTCAGAACTTTTATGACAACAAATTCTTAGGTTTCCCGACCTACTTAGGTATACAATATTATATTCGTTTCAGGTTTGTTCTAAATTTCATTAAATAAGCTACTATTGTTTTAGCGAACGTTCTGATTAAAAAGAAGTAGATAAGTTTATTAATATAGATATACAGTATTTCTGTCCAGTGTTACAAAATACTTCTATTGAATTGTATGAACATAAAATGTATGTAGATGGATTTACTAGGAAGACAAAAATTTCATTTGTAAAGATAACATATTTGAATAAAGTCAACGTGTATGACAAATAGGAAAGTAGGGAACAAAAGCGTGCTAAGGTTATTAGCACATGATGACATTTGGAGACAGGAAGCAGATAGGAAAGTTGTCATTTTAAGATTGCATCAGTCTCGTATACTAACAGAAAATAGTACGAGTATTTTACTCGCTGCCGGGCCTTATTTTTTCATAACTTCCAAACTAACGGACGTAATTTCATGAAATTTGACACAAAGGTTTGAGAATAATGATGATCTTAATAAACAAGTGTTGAAAGTAGGCATTATTAGCATGAAGACATTCATTCATTTTTTTTTGTTATGGAAGGTCGAGAGTTACAGTAGCACATCAGAAGTTACAACAGCAATTCCTCCGCCAACGTTTTCCTGCCGTTACTGAGAGTTCGTGGCGTGCTACGGTACGCTTTTCCTATAAGGGTAATGCAGTGTCAGGTGATCTTAAGGTGTGACTACCGATGTGTTACTTTTCGTAACGGTGAGATGTACTGGTGTAGTAAAAAGTAATCCATTATTTTTGCATGACATTGAAGGCTTGACTTACCATAGTTAGAATGATCCAATTTAGGTCACATATGCGCAGTTTTGTTCGATAACGTGTTGCCATTTGGAAGGTAATATCATCATGCCTCTCTCACAGAAGCCCTTGTCCCTATTGGCAAAGAATTGAGACAGTCGATTTTCACAAGCCTCTCTTGACACGAATTTTTCACCAGCAAACGTGTTCGCCATGGACAGGAACAGATGGTAATCACTCGGTGCCAGGTCCGGACTATAAGGTGGATGCATAAGAACCTCCCAACCAAGCTCCCGGAGCTTCTGGCGAGTCACTATCGATGTGTGTGGCCTGGCGTTGTCCTGGTGGAACACAATGCCTATCCTATTGGCCAAAGCTGGGCGCTTCTGAGCGATTGCTGCCTTCAGACGGTCCAATTGTTGACAGTATAGTTCCAAGTTAAGGGTTTGGCCGTAGGGGAGCAGCTCATAGTAGATAATTCCCTGCCAATCCCACCAAACACACAGCAAAACCTTCCTGGCCGTCAATCCTGGCTTGGGCACCGTTTGCGCCGGCGCACCGCGCTTCGACCACGACCGTTTTCGCCTGACATTGTCGTAAGTGATCTACTTTTCATCACCAGTCACCAACCGCTTCAGAAATGGGTCGCTTTTGTTGCGATTCAGCAGCGATTCGCAGATGGAAATTAGGTCCATGAGGTTTTTTTGCGTTAACTCGTGTGGTACCCATACATTAAGCTTCTTTGTGTATCCAGCCTTATGCAAATGGTTCCACACGGTTTTTTGTGCAATGTTTAGCTCTTGGGCAATGGAAACATTGCTTACATGACGGTCGGACGCGACAATGTCCATGATTTTATCGACATTTTCGACACTTGGCCTTCCAGTGCGTGGTACATGTTTGACGTCAAAATTACCGGAACGGAATCGACGAAACCAAAATTGCGCGTGATTGGCTGTTACAATATTAGGACCATAAACACTATTCACATTTGCAGCCGCGCCTGGCTTGCGTTTTCGCCTTTATCGAAGAAAAACTGTAAAATATAGCGTATTTTCTCTTTGCTAGTGTGACGCGCGCTCACACAACACTGAGTCAACTCATCACAACTATCTGAACAGTGTTTGTAGTACACAATCTCATCGTTTGAACGCCATCTCGTTGAACCCGATCGGACTTATACAACGCGAGATACAGATCACTGAAGCCATCTATTGGCAAAATAATGGATTACTTTTTACTACACCAGATATATTACTTTATAGGCTTAATAGTAAAACAACAATAAAACATACTGCTATTGTTTTTCTCTGGGTTTCAAAACACTGCACTTTTTGGGATTTTATGTATGCAATTTTCGCTTAAGAAAAGAAAGTACTACAATATACAATATAAATTTTAAAGTACTCAGACAGAAATAGTTCAGCAATTTACATGATATTTACTACTGGTATTAAATTACCCAACTTTCTGGACATGGTTAAAGCGTCTGAATTTGGCTTCTCAAAATTATGGTAGCACTAGTGTGTTACTTAAATGTAGGTCAAATGACGAAAGAGTTCCTGTACGACCACATGACTTTAACATGAATTTAGTTAAAAACATTTGAAAAAAAAAAGAAAAAAAATTGATCAATCGATATCAATCTAGTATCTGGAAACTATTAGTTGTAGTAGAGATTACATATCTAAGCACTTTCTGATCAATTCAAATGTCTTCTGTGGATAATTACAAGTAAGTTCTGTTGATGGTTAATTAATAATGCATTGATTTCGAAAAACATGAATTAAAATTAATGTGTGGGTGCATGCACGAACCTGATAAGTAACAATTATCTAATTTGGAGAAAATCAGGTTTAAAGATCGTAGGAAGCATTGTCTCTTGTGGAAGATTGTACAGAAATGCCATATTTTGAGTAACCAAATATTGTTTCGGTGCAATAATTTATTATAGAACAAAGCTGGGTATATGTTTACTATTTGGGGAGAACTCATTTTTTCTAAATGTCACTTATCAGGTTCTTGCATGCACCCACAAAATTCACATGTTAGTATTGAAGTAGGATTTAGGTTAGCAATAATAGTAGATGCCTTTGTGTACAATTTGGAGGACAGCATGCTTAATTGGTACGTTGAACTCATCGTTTCAATTTCCTAAAGCTTATACCCTTTGTCCATGAGTAGCCATACATTTACTAAAACTATCATCACGGCTCCGCATTTAACTTGTGCCTTAATCGTATTTAAGCAAATAAGGAATAATGAAGAGTATCTGCTCAATAATCGATTCTCTTTTCGTTGGACAAAAATTTGTCAAAATTAATTTCCTCTAGTCGTTAAAAATAAAAGCTGAGAAAATTAAGGTTTCCTGCGAACTAGGGCGCCGATTTCTCTGTAACTTTGAGGGGGCCCATTCATATATATATATATATGTGTGTGTGTGTGTGTGTGTGTGTTTCCGTGCGGATCTAAGAAGGCACATACTATACAAATCCAATTCAATTGTATATTCATAAAAACACATATAATAGTATACATGGTACTCATTATGAAGGCTTCCCCAGGCCCAGCTATTACAGAATTTAACTATATTTCCTTAACGTTAAAAAAATTCACTAAAACATATCATGTTCTAACTAATAAAAACAAAGTTTCTGATGTCACTGGAAAATAGACTTAGGAAATAACATAAACTAATGTTAGTCTACGCAGAGGAGTTATCCAGCTATTGCAAATGTGGTTCTCTTTCCATCCGGCTCACCCGCTCGCCGCGCTACTGATTTATTGGACATTTGTTTTGTAATTCTCGGTTCTCCGTCTCGACAGGCATGGTTCAAGAAGCTTCTGTCTCACCTACAGTGAGAAAACAAGGAGCAAAAACAGATTGTATCACATCGCAATACGTGGCCCATTTCGAAATCTCTTCCCTGTTTATGATAATTTGGATACCTTAGATAAAATGGTATAGAAATAACTACTACTCGATACACCTGCAAGGTAACAGGCAACGAAAGAGTGACAACTACGTAAATCCATGGCAACAAATTATTTGGACAACCCCACTCTCGAAAGAAATGTACTACGAATTCTTTTGTGTACAAGAGCACTCTGCGTGGTGTATTGAAGCAATCCACACCGAATCAGGCATATAGAAGCAGCATGGGGACCAAACTGAGTTGAACAACATTGGAACTGCTCACTCTAATTTCAAATTACGTGCGGAAGGTAAAAGGTACTGAGACATAGCCAAGCTTGTTGGAAAGCAATGGTCTACCGTTAGATACATCATAAAGAAACATAAAACAGAGTATTATTGGGGATTCGTTCTGGTCAACTAAGGAAACTAACTGCCCGGAACGAAACCTACATTCTTCATTCTGTGAACAAAACTCAAAGAATTAGTGTTAAAGATTTGGTTACTTCACTTGCCTAGTATATGCAAGTTAATGTTACAGATGTGTAGATGTGAACAAAAAAATTGGGATTCAGAAGATGTGTAATCAGAAACAAAACTTACATATGAGAAGAAATCAGAAAAAAGAAGTTCTAATTTTCCAAGAAATATCAATATGAGTGCCTGGAATTTTGGAAAAAGTTTATTGTTTTTCTAGGATGAGACTAAGATAAACTTGTATTGTAGTGATGAATATCAGGACGTGTGGCGAGGGAAGAATGAAGCTTTCAGAAAGCAGAACATTGTTTTAACTGATACAAATGTTGGAGGGTCTGTTAAAGATTTGGGGTTGTGTGGTTACTAATAGAGTGGCCAGTATTCATACCCTGGATACACATCTTCTGAATCCCAGTTGTTTCAAAGAATGTTGGGTTGTTCAATGAATTACTAACATTAACTTACATATTTTAGGCTTGCGAAGTAGCGAAATCTTTAGCACTTATTCTTTGAGTATTGTTCACAGAATGAAGAATGTAAGTTTCATTCCGGGCAGTTAGTTTTCTTGGTTGTCCAGAACTGATTCTATTCCGCAATAATTGCTCTGTTTACGTTGCTTTATGATGTAAAGCATGACTTTCCAACAAACTTGGCTTACCTGACACCGCGTGGATTGCTTCAATGCACTGCTCTTGTACACAAAAGGATACCTAGAACATTTATTTCGAGAGTAGTATTGGGTTGTCCAAATACTGTTTTTCGCTATTAATGTACGTAGTCGTCACTCTATCGTTGCCTGTTACCTTCCAGGTGTATCGAGTGATGGTTATTTCATAAGTATTCTATCTAAGGTATCCAAATTATCATAAAAGGGCAAGAGATTTCGAAATGGTCCATGTTTTACGTGTGATAGTCTAATTTCCTCTTTGTCGAACTTGTCCAAATTCTTTTTTTTTTTCGCTGTATATAGGTTCCCTATCTATGAGTTGTATTAGAAACTCAAAATTACGGTATTAACGGCAAACAATAATTGCATTCAAACAGCAGTTTGAGGGATATGTTTCTAAGTGCAAGTCCACTCCTACTTTTGTGTGAGTTCTTCTTGTAGCTTATTTTTCTTGTATATATTTATTTTTCTTAAATTATGTTTATATATGACAAAATCACGATGAATGATTTTTAACCCTCGGAACGCAAAGATAATTTCATCTCACGGAACGTCAAGATGAGTCATTTTCGAAACATGTATATTTCTCGTATGAAATAAAGTACTTGTTCAAAATCAAGGTATTTTAGAGTATGGGTGTATTCATTGTATATTATATATTGCATTGTATTGTATTTATTTATTGTATTTTATTTTTTCAAGTAGATACTACAAAATAATGAAACATACAGAAAAAAGTCATACATCATATTAATCTTGCAACCATTTTCATGGCTGCACAAAAATAAAGGTACCATGAGTCTCTTACTTATTTACACATATAAAGTACAACATATAAAACTATCAGAATCAAACTACCTTCCTTTCTCACTCTCACATGTAAAGCACACCGTATCTGTTGTATTCTGATTCTTGCAAATGAAGCAATTACATTGCTGAAAGTATGCGGAGTACACAGAATTTCACTGAAAAAATAATATTTTGACTGTTTGGGTCATTTTTGACCCGATCTTGGTGTTCCGAGGGACAGAAAATACATTTTCATTTTTTATTTCATTCTTTCTTTTCTTTTTTTACTAAATGGTCTTTATCGATGTTATGCACGAAACTCCAGGAACAACACAAGCAATGCACGAATTAATTCCTTAGTCAGTCGAGGAGATATTTATTATACGTGATGTAATTTATATAAGTACTTTAGCACACAATTTTCAGGGAGGAATTTATCAACGAAATAGATTTTCGAAAGGTAGATAAGCTTAGTAGAAGGGGAAAACGAATGGAAAAGTACTGTTGAAATAGGAGAACCAACTTCACCTTATCATTTTGGCCCCCCATTAGGGGGGCTCACTTCAACTTAAGGCCCCCAAAGCCCCCCCCGGGATCGGCGCCCTTGCCTGCGGAATGGGTCTCCATGGAGTATCACGTCTCCCTGACAGTGACAACGAATGGATAACCCTTTGCATGCTCCTGGCTCCTCTTTTTAGATACGATCAACGTCAGAATCATCGTCAGTCTAGGGATAATTATGAGAGTACTGCGTTAAGAATTAAAATATTTTGATTCTATTCCTCAATATATCTGTGTACAGTATTTATCATCCTGTTGCCCTGTCCTTACATAACTGAAAGGTTCCGCGACGAGAAGGGAAGAGTTAATCTCGTTTATTATTTTGGCGACTAATATAATAGGACGGTCACAGGGCATAAAAATATGTGCAGTGAACAATAAAAGTTTCTTGGTGACGTAAATTTAAAGAAATAAGCAGTAGTTTGCTCAAATCCTGAAGCGGTCGAGTATTTTCCTTGAGTGGAAAACATGATTATCGTTAGAGTTCTGTGCTTCAATTTATTTAATAATTTATGTATTTATTTATGGACATTAGATCTCTGTGGCTGAGGCCGGCTTCAATATAGTATTTTGAATAATGGGCTGACCAAAACCCGTCATGTCGAGGCGATCACTCTTGAAGAGAAAGGGACGGAGAGGTGATGATAAGTTCATTTGTTGAGGTCCCACATCGTATTGGTCTGATGAAACTGGGAAACGAAATCCTAGGTTATCCCGGACTTGTGTGAGTGCTTATGGTTGATCCGAAATCCTCCAAGTAAGCGATTGGATAGAAAGGACCGAGTCTAGTTTGCATAACGCAGTCTAACTATTCAGAAGTTCTGATCTAACGTTATTTGCTATCGGATTATACAAAGCCTATCTGTATTTAACTTAACCTTTCGATTCGACTTGATGGTAAATAACGTTGTATATGGTAATGTATCCCATCTGTCCGAAAGATACGTTAGGCAAGCTATAGTCAGTTCCAGGTCTGGATGCAAATACATGTATTTAGGGAATATCTCTTCAGGTTTTCTGGATGTTACTAAGCCTTCAAAGTTTCCATGCGCTTCCAATTATTCATCGTGACTCTAAGATAATAAGGATCGTGACCGGGTTTATGAACATAAAAGTCTACGATTTTCATGACTTTCTAGACCGGTGTCTAAGGGTTAAGTTTTTCTGCTCTTTATTGGGAAAACGAGGCGTTGGACGATTGGGAACTTCCGATATGTTAATTAGCATGATAAACTATACTACTATGCCAAAGGTCAGCTTTACGGTATTTAATCGTAGGTTAAAACCTATCTTTCCTGGGCTATAAGACGACATGAAAATGATGACCTACTTAAAAAAAAACAAAGCGGATATTAATATAGTATCATTCTTATATACGGAATGAATAAAAATAAACTGCATTTTAACAACTTCTCACCAAGTATTTGCCAACTGTGTGAGTTATGAAGAAATACAGAAATGCAGTTAAGATGGAACGATTTGACTTTAGTCCTATACCCCAACAGAAGTTCACAGGCATGATGTGGCAGTAACAGTGTGGGGTTGCCGTGAGTAGTGTGTGACGTTCCTGCGATGGCGTCGAAAGTGAATGGTATGTGTGTTGTAGGGTTACATAGTTACACTTTCCGAAGAAAGGTATAAGTGTAGCGGTGTAAAAGCAAAGGGCTGTCTATCAGCAACTCACATGTATGGAGCTTCACTCAACAGCACAAGAATGGGGGCCCTCAAGAAGGAAGTTCAAAACTGGAACCATATCAATGAAACCAGGACGTATGGTCATGATCTTTATGAGGAATCAGTAGGCTAACATCAGTGCTAAACTTCAGCAACTGTAATGTTAAAAATATTTCAGGCACATTCATGGTAAAAGCTTAGCAAATATATAGCTCTCTGGAAATTTCCAGTAACTTTACTGACAAATCCAGCCACCCTGCAGTTTTTAGGAGAAAAAAAAAGAAGTGTGAAGCAAGATTTGAACTCAGGTTGTTCAGTTAGAAGTCCAGCGTCTTACTAACGTTTTTAATTAGTTTATTTAATAACTATTACGTCTATTTTCCATTTACTTTCTTAAATCCTAGGCTAAAGTACATGCAGAAACATCCATGCCAGGACAGGATTCGAAACCATATCCGATTTACCTAACGTAATACATTAGACCAGAATATTACCTCGGTCGGCAATTGGATTGAGCTGCCAGTGATTAGAAAGCATTGGATGGAAACTGAATAGAAACACTTGATCAGAATTGCTCGTTAGATTAGGGTACGAAACAGTTTGCTCTTTGTGCGCATGTGCAAACATCACAGTGGAACTGAAAACTCGGCACTTCAAATACCACGGAAGAAATCTCTCGGTGCTTTTTAAGGATTTCTTCAAATTACTAACATTTACTTGAAACATTGCTGGATATACCACCGCCGCTATAATACAGGCCCGCAGGGCCACTTTTGCCATGGACCCACTAAAAGGGGTCACCATGACGGGACTTCTGGCTATTTTAAACCACTTTCGTCCTTTTGAATTTCATACGAATATATTAGAATTTCAAAGAATGTTTAGTTTGACTAAAAAGAACTGGATATCCGCAAAGACACAATGTTGATTTAGTAGCTAATTAAATAATTTAGTTGCGTTTTTTCGTTTTCAAAAGAGCACGTAAATTACACAGGATTAAATATTAATATGTAAGAGCCAAAAGGAAAAAGGTAACTATTTAGGTTGGATTTGTTTAAACGGATTTGAAGAAGGTTTGTATATATTAGTAGGGATTTAATCAAGGAGTTTATAAGTTTTCTGTATTTAAAAGTTTGACCGCCTTCATCTTCCATTTTGCTTGCCGAATGCTTCCAGATAGTTAGTAAGAGCTAATATAGATTTGCTTATTCATTTTATATCAGACGTTCCCTGTAAAAGTTTTTTATTTAGTAAATTGCTTTTTGAGATGACTTATGAATAATTACTTTTTTGAGTTATTCTTTTTATATTTGATGAATGCTGTTGTCCCACGAACAGATGACCGTCCATAGATTGTAGTAGATTGAGTCTGAATTGAAAAATCTCTTCAGTCGTTACGTTAATAACTTTTGAAATTTTTTCTAAAGAGTCTTTGTTTTGCGGGATTCCTAAAGTGAGAATCGTAGAAGTCCATTTAATTATTTTATTTAAGAAGTCATTGAGTGTGTTGTTGATATGACCTTCTGACTGCTGTCCAGTGTCTTTTCTAGCTTCTTTATTTGCATCATTTGAATTTGATGGTAATTCATCCTGATTCTGGCGCCCCGGCTGATAAGAAATATTCGAATTAGCCCTAAAAATCTTCTGAGGAAGGCAGTCCCCTCTATTGTTCGGCCTTGCTGGACAACTGGAGGCCCCCGTACGATGACCTTTAATTTTGCACGTAGCACAGTAATTTTTATCTACCGGTTTTTTACAAGAGTAACTTAAATGTTTGTTGCCACATTTAAAACAGGAGGGATCGTTCCTGCATGGAAACTGACTGTGATATTGATAGCAGGTATGACATGGATTTGGTCTGCCAGTAGAGATAGATTCTTCTACCTTGTGTCTGGTATATCCTATTGTCAGTCCATTTGTAATTAGAAAGTTGACCAAATCAGGATTTTTGGTGAATCGTCTGATCATTGTTGTGGGGCCCCTGTCATTTCTGATAAGTGTAATATTAGTAAGAGGCAATTTCCTATCTTTAATTAGATGATGTTTTAATTCTTCAATCTTGGCATTTGTATCTACCCCTCTAACCACACATGTGAACGTTGTGATAGTGGTTGCTTTCTGTGGAATTTCCAATCTTTCGTTTGTTTTATCCATGGTGGCTGAAGGTACAACGTCTTTATCTTTAAATGTTTCAATGAAACTATCCTTATTTTCCTTATTTTCGAATAATAATTTGAGCCCTGTTTGTTTTAAACTGAGATATGCAATCATATTTAAGTCCGGGATTCGCTTTTGCACTAATTTGTAGAAATTTAGCGGATTTCGCAGATCAGACTTGATCCCTTTGATAACAATCGTGAATTTAACATTTATCATTTCTTCAGTTAAAGATGAGTTAACGGTTTCATGAATTTTGCTTGGGTCGGTGTCTGGTTCCGGCTCCTCTACACTTAACGTATTATAAATGTCCGTACGTGGATCATTACATATACTTATTTGCGTATTTAGGAGAGTATGGACCTGAACGAATTACAGGATTACTTACTTTAGGGGAACGGTTGCAGTTGGTTTTAGGAGAGGAATTACTTGAAATTTGCTCATTTGTAACTTTTTTGGAATTGTTGTCAATAGGTACTTTTGGAGGAGAGGATATACCAAGGCACTTCCTTAAATTTATAAGAGTGTGGGGTTTCGTTTTAAATGCAGGGAAATCCCGATACTGATATTTTATAATATAGTAAATACCTAAAATATTTTAAATACTAAAATAATAATATTCTTACCATGTAAAGTTGTCGAACGATCGATGAGCTCCCTGTTTACATTTCGTGTTACTATGCGATTAGTAATTGTTGTAAATAATCTTAAATATATGCCTTTATTAACAAATGTTTAAAGCATAAATGAGTGCGTAATGTGCATGTGTGATTGTTTAACAATTTTAAAACGAGATGAATTGTATTAATACTACTAACAGGCAAATTATTCGAAATTTATGTAGACCACACGTAGACGTAAGCGCGTGGTCTATATTCTCTACCATGGAAAAATCACAAAAAATCATAGTCCTATTAAACCATCTTCGATCTCAAGGAACAAAATTCATAGCTCATCTTGACGAAATAGATATACGGACTACTTTTTTGTCATTGCTACCAGAAATATTTGGCAAGGCAAATAATTTGTTGTTTCAATGTATTAAGTATTTAAAAGTTTTTAATGCCTTTATGCCCTTATACAAATCGCTTCTAAATAGAAAATACCTTTATCTAGTGAAACACTGGTAGCAACTCCTAACACGAAGTTGGAATTTTTTTTATTAAGCATCCTTCCCAGAAGTGTGAGAAACTTGTGAACAATGGGAAATAATTACAGCCTTATAACGCCATCCAGATCATTACAAGAACTGAGTTTTTTTCCACAATATTGTTTAGTGTTGGCAAATTCTGGTAATAAGGTGGTGCGAATCGAATCTCGGTAGCTCGAATTCGTCGAAATCTCGAATGTTATTCATTTCCCCATCACACCTATTACCTATTCCACCTCGAGTTAGTTTAAGTAAAATTCTGTAAAGTTAAATCATCGATAATTCGAATTTGTGTGGTTTTCTGGTTCTGACCTTCAACCAGTAAACTGAAAAGTTTCTAGAGAACCTCTACAAGTCGAGGTGGGAGTATAAATGCTTCTATAAATGAAAGTTTATTCGCTAAGCTTTTGTAAATCAAAGTATAAGAAGTCGATCTTCCTCACTGAAGAAAATCGAATGACGAATTTTGTCTGCGTCCATAGATTCGCATTTCGAGGTTCTATTGTCGGTGAAAATAAGGCAAAATCTCTAAATGGAGAATAGACATTTACAAACAAAATAGTGGCTGGGATATGCACTACGGCTTGAGGTTTGTGTGGATCGACTGGTAAATGGTATGGAACGGTTCCTTAAATGATTATCCCAGCACAACTTTTCAATAGAAATCCCGATTTTGATAAACATTTTTTCCTTCTTTCTTTTTTCTTTTCTTCTTTTTTTGTAGAAGGGGTTCTTAGTGGTTCCATTGCAATGATACTTATAAAAATTGATGGAAAAGAAAAAACGTTAATTTTCCAATTACGTACTTCGTAACTCCGTAAGAGAGAGACCACCGGAAATGCACTTTGTACTAGCAGAGTTGCTTATCTTGTTGAAGACCTTCTTACAACCTTTAAAAGCATTCCATTCAACTCACTCTTGTAACGCTAATATGTAATAGACATTGAAATGACCTGACCTTACTCCGTGCCTGATTTATTCCAATACACCCTAACTACTTTTTTTTCTCATTTAATGACCAAACTTTCGCTACTTCCTAACTCTTTTCTCAGATAAGAGGCTACACGAACATATTTTTTTTTCTCGGTGACTGTTGCAAAGGTATGTTTGTCATCATCACCTTTGCCACATTTCTGCAACAAATTTGAATTTGAATTCAATTTATGGCCTTTAGTCCTCTAAGGCTTCGGTGGGGATAAAGGGGAAGATTTCAGAAAGGTGTCCGTCATGGCCTATGCTGAAAGGACCATCTCGGCATTTGCCTTGTACGACTGAAGAGCAACAAACTTGATGTTGAAGTTTAATACTGTAAGAAAAAAAATCAAGGCTAATCCAAACTTAACTTACGTGTTATTTTGAGACTAATTAGACGTTAAATATTTCGTGATTATGAACCAAAATTTTTTTCTACTTCTGGAGAAAGTAAAATGAGTAAAAATAAATCGTGTTTTAATAAATTCCAAGATATCGGCAGTGATCCACAAGTTAAAAGAAAATAATAATGAAATAACATTCTCTCGTATGCATTCCTTAAATCGTTAATTTCAAAGGTTAACAGAGCATGAAACATAATAAAAATATAGAACATTAATACAAAGAAGTAAATTGTTTACCGAAAGAATTCTCGCGGTTCCTAAAAGCAATGTTTCCAAGACTAGAACAAACAAACTTTTTTTTTTTGAAACTTCTGTACTCAAATATTGGAGAAGTAAAGTTATGAATACAGAAAGCGTGGTTAAGAACTAGTAATTAATTTTTCTTAACTTGGCTTTCTGCTTAAACTGAAAATCAAATTATCAACTGAAGAATTTGCTTAATGGTTTTAACAACGATTTATTAAAAAGTTTCCAACGGAAAAGTTTTAACCTGAAGAATTTATGATCTATTTAACTGGTGTTGAAAAGTTGTTAAAATGTAAAAGTTTTCAGCCTATTTAACGTCTTGTTTCCTTTTATTCCTCTCTATCAAGCTGTTCATTGAACCAAAACTTAAAATCCATTCACACTTCTTAACTGCATATCTCTTTAGGGTAGAAGCACAGCAAAAGAGTAGGCTGTAGAGAATTTGACTTGCTTTCTAAATGCAAAACGCACTGACTGAGCATAGGGAAACAAAACGAAGCACGCACAAGTGCTTCTATTGTTCCGCCCCAACATGATCTTGTAGTGCACGGTCAGCCTTATGAATAACAAACACACCATGATTTTCTAACAAATTGTGGTTATTGTTTTTGGTTATTTTTTCGTGATATTGTTTTTGGTTTCAATATTGATTTTTTCGTGATATTAGTAATTTCGTGATAATGGTATTTTCGTGATATTGATAAATTAGTGATATGGGCAATTTTATGTTGCTAATATCCTGATGTTGGTAATTTCGTGATAAGAAATTCCTGATATTGCTATTTTCTTGATATTGGTAAATTAGAAATATTTATAATATCGTGGTAGTGGTAAATTAGCGAAATGGATATTTTCGTGATATTGCTAATTTTGTGAAATTGGTATTTTCTTGATACATTGCATTTTACACAGCTATGGTATTACGAAGATTTGGCGCTATCACGCAGAATAGTGGAGTCTAATACTTGTGGAGTCAGCTGGTGGCGGAGCTTTTAATTCCACAATTATTGAAAATGCCATGAGATTGCAAATAGCCAAGTATCTCTAAGTTAGCAAATGTCACGAATTTTTTTTACGTTTATCCTACTAAACGAAAAATAGTAAAAGAAAAAAGTATCTCCTGATAGAAAGGTGAAATTATTTAAGTCTACTTCAACTTTTAATTTCAACCAAAAACAAAGACGTGAGGACCTATAGACGGCATCCAGACTTTTAAGTCGGTTTTCAACCACTACCTTCAATATACTTCCATCCGGATTTGAATCAACGTTCCTGCCTAAAGAAGACAAAGATGATAACAACTTCCCAACAAGAGATGTCTCAATTTATCCAAGATTCCTTTTAAAGGGAATGGCTGGTTCCTCCTCTGCTACCTACTTTCTTTTATTAGATCTAGTTGATCATCCTTTTAAAGCTGATAACATAATTCCAGAAAGTTTTACAACATACAGATACGATTATGTTTATATTTAGACTCAAAATGGCAATCAATTTCCTTTTCCTTACCGCACTGTACATTTCGATAGGTAACAATATGGATCCACTACAAGATAACACTTAGGACTTGTAAATAGATACGACCGCAAGGGTAAGTAGAGAAAACAAAATACATGATAAAAATCCGATACATAAAATATGAAGAAAGCAGAGACGTAATAGAAAATATGAGGCCACAGAAGAAATAAATAGTAGCTTAGCATCGGACAACCCTTATTCGTATCCAGTCTAGGAGCTCCTAAGCTCGCAATTGATATGAAGAAAAGTGAAAGTTAAAAAATACAGAGACGTTATTCTGCCGATAATGGTTCCGAAAGTCGGAGAATGCTCCTGGCAAATCAACATCAATAGTTATTGCATATGTTTGAAAAAAACTGCATATTTTGCAAAACGGGACAAGATGAATAGCGAATGGAGGGGACTGCATAATGAAAAATTCCAGATTGGTTGATGACTGCTGTTATCAGAATAATGAACTTACAACGCCTAGGATGAACAGGACACGCAGTTCAGATCGGGAATAAATGGAGATTATAATCCATTGTTATTGGTAAGCCGAAGGAAAGAGTCCGTTGGGAAGACATATACGTCGTTGGGAGGACAATTTTAGAACGGATTGATCTTCGAGATGTGCACAGGAAAGAAATGTCGCACGTAACCAAATGTGGACAACTAAATGTATGGTTTTCAATATTACATGGATAATCCTTATTATTAATTTAAATTCATTTATTTATGGCCTTTAGGCGTGTAAGGTTCATGCCGAGGAAAGAATTCGACCAGGGCCTGATGCGATTGCCTGCTAGACGGAGGAAAACCCTTGCAAAGTCTCAGTTAGGATGGTAAGCCACTGGAATTAAATCCAGGTCTTAATGACCCAGGGCTGCTCGGTACAGTTCCCATTTTAAAAAAATAACACATGTAGGCTAAAATTACTTCTAAAACATCGCTGTAAATACGTAAGCTTGATTTAAATTTGAAATGAGTGTTGTAAATAAAATGAAACTAGGTGATATTTTCTCAATCTATTTAACCAACTGTTGAAATTAGAATGTTAAGGGCTTTATTATAATAAATTTAACATTTTTGTAGGAATATTTTGGACTAAGTTTCATCCTTCATAACTGATAATTCCAATTTGAGGTACTAATGTAATCTTTAAAATTAAATATTTTAGTATTTTGTTGTTCAAACATTTGGTAAATGGCAACACACTTCCTTACATGTAGAAGTTCATGATAAGAAATTGGTTCATCTTATCCAGGATATAATCCAATGACGAACGTGTTTTACTGCAGCGATGAACTAACGAATCCCGTAAGACTTTTCTAGTTAGTGCGGTATTTGTCGAAAATTTTGTAACATGGATAATCGCGTGGGCTACCAATGTAGCCCACTTTTATCCTTACCCTTCTTCCCAGGGGAACTATTTGGGAGGTTGAAACTATATATTTAACATTTTAGTACAAATTTTGTATACTGGTTTAAGTACAATTCGAGTCAAATATCCAGGTACATACGTGTGTTTTCTTAGATAAACTAAAAACATATTTGTTACGAATTTACACGAATGATGGAAACCTGAAATCAAAGATCTGTATTGCATCTATAGTAAGCAACTATTAATGTTTTTCTTATTTCAGACAGTTATTTATAATTTTCACTATAGTACAAATCTATTACTTATTAATGATACATGGTTCAGATAATAATAAAATCAATATAAATATATTGTTTCTCAGTGAGATTTTTCTATATAAGGAATAAATGAATAGATTTTATTTACAGCCTTTAAGCAGAGCGGTATAGAGTAGGGGAAAGGACACGGGAATGAGTTGGCCAGAGTCTAGGTAAAGGATGGCATTTTACCTGGTGTGACTGAGGAAAATCCCTGGAAAACTCCAGTTAGGAAAGTCGGCCGGACGAAATTGAACCCGCGAGCTCCCGAAAGCTAAAGCGACGCTCTACCACTAAGCCACAGCCGCTCGGTTTATTTGCCCTAATTTATCTCATAGAAAACATTAATAGTTACAATTGATTGCATTTCCTTACTCATAATGAAGAAAACAAAATTACTTCGCAGATTTCTCAATAGTCCGTGCATTCCTTGCACACCAGGACTGAATACTGCAGAGAGATTTTTTTCCGTAACGCGCACAACTCTTTCGTGTTGACTTTCCTCTAGCCATGTTACGAATATAACACCTTCGAGCTAATTATTTTGTTCGAAACGCTAATGTATTTCTTCCTCCATTCTCAATGGTTCACTGCCTCGTCTTCGTAAAAGTCACTGAAGTGATTTCTTGAGTTGCACATTTGGTAATCTAAGGTTATATGAGTTCCAATCGAACTGTTTGTAGATATTTCTGTCTTTGTATTGGTTTAGGTGTAGACATTTAGTGAGTAATGATATTGTGAGATAGAGTATAATTATTTTGAGGTTAATTATGTTCTCTGCGCTAAAGCTATTATTCCCAAATAAAATCCGTCATTAGCAACCCTGTAGATTACAATTATTACTTTTGTGTTCCTGTCCGACAAGTACTAAACATGTATGTTTTCAGAAACCGAATTTCTTCCACTACTTTCACGATCATCTTCCATAGAATTACCGTCCACAGAAACCTGATCTAACCACTAAAGAACCTGTTGACTATTACCGGAACCGATAGTGGAAAAACGTTCAATAGATTTCATGATATGGATATTCGCGCAGACTTCTTACGTAGTCCAATATGTTTAAGTAGCGAATAGTACCGTGAATTTTCCCCGTAAAAGAGCAAACACAAATTGAATCGAAAGAAGGTAAACTGGAAGGAAGGTACTGTAGGTCATATACCTGAAACCCTATAATACATTATTTAGCCAAAAGAATCAGCTGAGCTAAACCTGACAGGGCGAGAGACTCAGAATTAGTAATTTTCACTGCACATATAAAAATAAAGTTATCAAGATTTCTTCTAAAGGAAGAAATATATAAAATAATAAATATAGTTGCATAAGGAGCATGTAGTAACCACCTTATGCTTCGAACAGCTATATTTATTCCAGGATTACAAATATTATTTGAATAATTTATTATTTTAAGGAAAAAAATGTAAAATTTTTGGAGCACCCTTCCTGGAGAAACAATTCTTTGGACCACCGACCGCTTAGATTGGTCACGACCCGCTACTAGTGAAAAAAAATGTTCTGAATGTGAAGAACCAAAGATAAGAAATATTTATGGCATTTAAGGGTATCGTTAACGAGATGGAGATAGCGTCTACACTATGTAAAAATAATAAATATATAACTAAAGAACTAGAACGGAAACATAATACCAAATATTTCAACATATTATGTATATTATGCATCATACTACAAATAAATTACCTAAATCATAATAATAAATTTTGTTAGTGACTGTCATACAATCGTAATAATTAAAAAGATTTCTCTTAGAATTGTAAGCACTGCATATTTCTCCAATTATTCAAATAATATAAATGAAATCCTTTACGTGCAAAGACATTAAAGAAGACAATAAAACTGATTCAAGTAAAAAACACAGACTATGAAAATTACATGCTGCTATAAAACTCAAAAAAGAATATTTTAGAGAAACTTACGAAAAATCGAACGAAAACAGTATATATAAAAATAACAAGCGAAGAAAGAAAAGAAACAAACATAGGGAAGGATAGGAAGAAAGGCTGAGAGTCAATACCAACAGTAAAGAACATGAGATAAACTTATGAAAACTGGAGGAAACCAATAAGTCTTAAACCAAGGAAAGTGTTACAGATATCTAATGTTTCCGATGGCAGAATCAGAGTAACAAAAACCAAGATTCGTGTAAATATTTTCTTATGATCTTAAAAATATTTGAAAGAAGAGATTACTAACAAGAACGGATTACCAGAAGCTTGTGGAAGGGAAAGAAAATACCAACCAGGAAAAGCCAATCTTCTAATTTATTTTGGTATGGATTTGAGCAGGAAACTAAAATCACTGAAAATGAATCAATTTAATATAAGTTTTCAATAACAGTTGACATGAAGATTGAAAGCTAACAGAAAAGAAATTAAGAGCAAAGTTTTATTTTACAGGTTTATCAAAAAGTTACGAAAATCGATTAAGAAAAAAAATAATGTAGGGGACACAAGAAAAAGAAGATCAACATCTCCAGTTAAGAACACAGAGAGCTGATATTCTACCAGTCCGGCACAAAATGGAAGTAAAACAAAAATAGAACATAGTGAACCTACTAGTTTACGCAACGCGGTCTTTTATAGTACGTAACTATTATACTAAAACAGATAAATCCACCGATTGAATTTACTGAATTTATTTACTTGTCTACTTATGGCGTTTAGGTACCTCAGGCTTAGACCGGAATAGGTTGGAAGAAATCATATCGGTAGCTATTCGGGAGGGACTTGCTATTAGATATCATCTCGGCATTTGCCTGAGGGAAAACCTTGAATGAAACCTCATTTAATATGGCCGGTCCCTTAAATCGTTCCTTCTGATTGCTAAGCCAACAATCTACGAATTGAGCTACGACCGCTCGGTGTAGATAGATGTATGAAAAGATGTTACCATTAATCTAGTTCCCTTACTTGGTTCCGTTCGAGTAAGATTCCAGTCTAGCTACGGGCCTACTTGAACTTATATTGTTAACGTACAACAAAGGCCTGTTCTGTTGATATCGGAATTCTTCTCTAGCTTCGCGTAACATGGCACATACGATATATTATGCAGTGGAACAGAAGGAGAATAATGTTCTAAAGAAAAAGGAAAGAGGCAGAAGATGATGATATGAAGGAATGACCTAATACTTAGAAACGTTTTAGGAGGCTATCAACTTCTCACACTAGCGTTTCAACATTAAAGTCCTAATTTCGAAAGTCTAAAAAGACACGATTTTATCGTGCAAGAAATAATACCGTACTTGACTTACTCAACCTGCACGTGCCCTTTGCCACTAATTTTATTAAATTTGCTAATGCATGTGTAAATATCAGTACAAGAACCCCTTCGGGGTAAAGGGAAGAGTGACGCAAGAATTCTACTCCCAAAATAAGTTATATCCATTTTTCTGAGTGACTTTCTTTATGTCACTATGGCAGAATTGTTTCCTTTGTAATAAAATTAATAACATGAACAGACTTAGTATCCTCCCTTCTCCCATAGTGACAAAGAAAGTCACTCGGAAAATTGATATAACTTATTTTGTGAGAAGAATTCTTTTGTCACCCTTTACTTTACCCCGGAGGGTTTCTTGTATTGATATAATTTATTTTGTAAGGCTACCTATTATAAAAGTGCATAGTCTTCATACAAAAGATCAGGAGTTCGTTCACGACTAAACCATGAGAACTTTTACAACATTAATACGAAAGAATCATGAAGTGTACTTTTAACTATGTTACTAGAACTCTTATTCATTCATTTAACAGATAGAGAATTAAACCAAGTGCTATGGAATTTACTTACCAAACGGGTGTTCTTCAGGTTGTGATATGCGAGACCGAGAAGTACGAGCTAGACATATTAGCGATACAAGAAGTTCGGTGGGAGGGTCAAGATAGCATACGACAGGGCAAGTACACTTTCTACTACGGTGGAACACAGTTTCACGATTTCAGAACAGAATTCCTCACTAAGAACAGTATTCTTCAAGCAGTTCATAATACAGAGTTCGTAAACGAAAGACTATTGTACGTTACGATACGTACTCGATGGGACAACACGGTTTTATTAAACGTCTATGCTCCGACCGAGGTGGCTAATGATAGCGACAAAGATTATATTCTACGATGAGCTTGAAAGGATGTTTGACCGATTACCGAATTATAATTCGAAAATTGTTTTGGGTGACTTCAGGGCAAAGGTAGGGAAGGAAGAAAAATATAGACCTAGTATAGGTAAATACAGACTTTACGAAATCACCAACAACAATGGAGAGTCTGATAACTTTCGCGATTTCGAAAATACTACTGGTAAAGAGCACGCACTTTGAATACAAAGATTAACACATATATACATGATTATATACGTACGGCAAAACTCTCAACCAGATCGATCACGTATTAGTAAACAGACGAAGAGACACCAGCATAATGGGTCGTACAGAGGAGCGGAAGGTGACATCGAACATAAATTAGTGACACAACAGTAAGGAAAAAGTTATGAATTGCGAACAGAGAAAGCAAGGGATCAAAACAACCGAAATTCCAAGTTAAGCGATTAAATAATCCGAGCACAAAAACAGATTAGCAACTCGAACTCTCAAATAGATTCGAATTCTTAACCGACTCGAGTAATAACAATGATGATATTAGTAATGAAATAATTGATGTAAGCAATATGTGGGAGGCAATTCGTGAAACAGTTAAGAGCGCAGTGAATGAACGTCTAGGTGAGAAGGAATAAAAGAGAAACAAACCTTGGTTTCGTGAAGAATGCCTTGAGCATCACGAGGAACGAAAACAAGCAAGGAAACGGTGGCTCAGTAATAAAAGTGAAGCAAATACCAATCACTACAGTAACGTCAAACGAAATGCTACTCGTGGGGTCAGAAACAAAAAAAAAAAAATGAGAGTATCTGACGCAGAAGATCAGGTTATAGAGGAAAACGGCAAGACAAATAACATACGAGATACTATGGGGTAAACTCATTAAGAAAAGATTACCAGCTTTTACTCATCAAGAAAAAGCAACGAATGATTAGAAATGAACGTAGAGATCTTCAGGTGGATCCAAATAAATTAGCGATGTGTGGAAAATTTATCTCGACAAACTTCTTCATGTACAGAATGGGGAACAAGCAGAGGAATTTGAAATCCATACAGCAGAACCGTGGATTCCAGAACATAGCATGATCGAGATAAAAATGTCTTTACAGAAATCGAAAATTTTTAAATCACAAGGAATAGACAATAATTATCGCTGGAGGAACGGCATTAATCAAGTAACTACATAAATTGATAAGTGCTATATGGAGAAAGGAGGAGCTTCCAAAGGAATGGAAAACCTCAATAATATTTCCAATTTACAAAAAAAAGGCGATAAATCGGACTGTAACAACTACCGCGGAATCTCGTTACTTCCAACCTGTTACAAGGTATTAAGTAATATTCTGTTAACACGCCTAAGTGTATACGTAGATGAAATAATTGGAGATCACCAGTGTGGATTTAGAAGAAATAAATACACGTAGTACCAGATTTTCGCCTTGAGACAAATTTTGAAGAAGAAATGGGAATACAATGGAACAGTTCATCAGCTATTCATTGATTTTAAGAAAGCATATGATTCTATCAAAAGGGAAAAGTTATGCAGTATCCTCATACAATTTGGAATTCCCCAAAAATTGGTTCAACTAATGACGATGTGTCTCAGTGACCCCATAAGCAGAGTACGGATAGGTAATAATATGTCAGATAGTTTCAAGATTCGCAACGGAAGGACAAGGCGATGCCTTGTTTCCAGTACTATTTAACTTGACTTTAAAATAGGCGATTTTAAAAATTAAATGGGACAAGAAGGTACTATCACTGAATGCTTTGAATCAACTGTTCGTATACGAGGATGATGCAGATTTAATAAAGTACGATATGGATGCACTAGAAAGTAACACCGATGTCTTAGTAGAAGCGTGCGATGAGATAGGTCTACAGGTAAACACAGAGGAAACAAAATACATGATAACAAGCCGAAACACAGGGAATGAAGGAAATAAAAACATAAGAATTAGGGATGAGGTCGTAGAGAAGGTAAACAAATTTAAATACTTGAAACCATACGTAACAAGCAAAAATGAGGTCACGGAAGAAATAAACAGTCGCTTAGTATCGAGCAACGCATGTTTCTATTCAGTCCAAAAAGTTCTAACATTGCGATTCATATCAAGGAAATTGAAATTGAAAATATACAGAATGGTTATTCTGCCGGTAATACTTTACGGTTGCGAAAGTTGGAGTGCGACCCTAGCAGATGAACATAAATTACGTGGATTTGAAAATAAGGTTTTGAGAAAGATGTACGGGACGAGATGGATGGAGAGTGGAGGAGATTGAATAATGAAGAACTCCACGGACTGTACGATCCAATAGATGTTGTATAAATAATGAAATCGCGACGACTAATGTGGGCAGGCCATGTAGCTTGGATGGGTCAAAACGAGTATTATATTCTATCCTGGTTAGAAGACCAGATGAAAGTAGACCATTGGGAAGACCGAGACGTCGTTGGCAGAACAATATTAGAAGAGATCTTCAGAAGTAGACGTTCGTGATGAAAGCTGGCTTGATATTGCCCAGGATTGAATCCAATGACGAACGTTTGTTTCTGCGGTTATGAATTGCGAGTTCCATAAGAAATAGAGTTAGTTAACTATGGAATTCATAGAGCAGATTCATAGATTTCGAATTGTTTGTGTGAGATCGCGAGTTTATTTCCTGATTTTATGAGTTGCCATAATTCTCATTTACACTGAGTTCTACATACATTTGAGTTCTACACAGATGTAGAACTGTAGATGTTGAATTGAATAGAGTTTATTTATATATTTTAGGCATATATGGCTAAAGCTACGATAGGGTTGGTAAAAGGATAGATATCGATTCGGCCTGGGTACAAGTTAAAGGATACCAGCCTTGTATATGCCTAGTATTACTAAAGGAAAATCTTGGTAAAATTTAATCAGAATGTTCAGCCATTGATATCGAACCCGGGACCTCCCGAATGCGATGCCAATGCTGTGTCAATTAAGCTACTGTCATTTTACTGACAGTTTGGCAATAAGAATAAAACTTGAAACTAACATCCATTCAATGTTGATTTTAGCAGCTTTCGATAACTTGGCGAAGAATTTCAAGAGTTTAGCCATCACTGAATTGAAGGATATTTTATGAAACTATTTTCATGAGAACTTAGCTTCCAGTTAGCCGAATAATCCTCAAATTCCCTTTTAGTTCAATCTGGCTCCACATAGGGAAAAATGGCTGGGCTAATTCGACACGTTTTGGTGTTCCAGGGCGACCAACGCGTGCTTTTGTTCAATCAACCAACAACATTGTATTTATTTGCGGGCCCCAACACAATGGATGTATTCTCAATGTAGCTTCAACACAATGGAGGTTGTAATACTATACTCTCACAGTGCTGAGTTACCTAAATCACACATCAAACTATGTGGATTTAAGAGAACAGTGGTGGTCTGCCTGGGTCAAAACTAAAATGTTGAATTTACATAGTCAACTTTTTCAGAGTAGGTTTAAATCCGTTGGCCGGGTGGGTGAATTGTTATTAACGTCTTTATCGAACTGAAGATTTTCTAAGGACAGGGTCTTTAACTTTTTGATAAAATGGACTTCGAACTATCCTGTTCAATAGACTCCCACCCGTGACAAGGCAAACAGAAAACGTGCGAGGTAACTACTTTGATGAACTGATTTTCAAAACCTTTGGTATACATTGAAAACACTGCTTCCCGGTCACCCTAAACAACAGCGTGCTCAAATGCTTACAGGTTCGTCTTGAACATTAGACAAACACACAATACAAAGGTAGAAAATACGGTAACAAATATTGAAACAGAGTCTTTGCCGATCAGGAAAGTTTCATTCTTCAAAGGTATCCTAAAGGAGACAGGATATTAAATATCACATGTGGTATTGATGTTGTGTGATCAAGATTTTGCTCACGAGCTTTTCATTCATAGTTTTGAATAAATACAAGGAATTGCCCAAGCCTTTAAATTCGTTGAAGTATGATCAAAATTGAAGAGCCAATTTGGAGAAGCCATATTCAAAAGGAAATTTAGATAATCTTATATATCTAAAACAGACTCCCATCTATCTTCATGATTCCGAACGAATACAACTTCTACTTACAAAATCGAATCAGATGCGTTATTCCAAGTCTATGCTGACTGGTGATCATATTCACCAATCTATTTTTTTTGAATACTGGCCGAAATTCATAATAATTAAAATGGGCTATACAAAATAGTTAACCAGACCTTCTACCTCTACCAAACTATACGAGATCCTATTACAGAGGGTAAATCATCATGACCGTAATTGAATTTAAATTCGACCATCTTGAATCTCACTCGTAATCTTAAAATTGAAAACGTTCATGTAATTTATCGTTGAAGATTATTAAACAGTAATCATAATTACTTTAATGAAGTTAGTTTTTTGCAACTTGTAATGAGGTGTGATATTGTATCAAATGGTTGATTTAAAAGCCCGAGAACATTTTTTTCCCTTTATGTAATGCTTAAAGAAATTAAAATCAAATAAGTATTGTTGTATATTAGTTGAAAGAAGTCCATGAGATTTGTGTGATTTTACGATAACCTATTTGAAATTGACAATTTTTAATGTTAACTGACATCCTTTACATTTTAAAAGGATAATGCGAAATAATGAATTTGGAGTTTGAAACTACAAGGAAATAAAAATTGGTGACCTTAATTTTAACATGACGTTATTATTATTAGTATTTATAGTGTCTGAATAAAGTTTAGCACTTGTTCGCTTATAAGATTAATGGAATATTAAGCTTAGCGTTCTTAACATTTTATCTGGTAATTTGTTACTTCAAATCGGCAAATTCCCTTTCATTTCAAACATTTATATTTTAAAATGTACAATATAGTTGACTTTAAATTAAACACCATGATTGTCGCACTCTTTGCAAATAATTGCGTCCTGGTATTCAATAATAAGGTAAAGGCACCAGCTCTCGGCATGTTAAGGTGGATTTTGTAGAAAGTGCTTTCTATAGATCTGTGCGTAAGAAACAAACCTACTTTTTTCAGTTCATTAGCAACTTCAGGGCTCGTGCAATAATATAATAGCATAAATCTATTCGATAATTTGCATTATAGTGATAGAATTCCGTTTCTTTACAACCCTAATTTTGCTCCAGTAGTCGTCACCCTAAGTTTTGCTTTCTTTTATAGTCGTCACACCAATGCACCAGTAGTCGTCACCCAATGTACAACAAATATTCGTTTGGAAAATATTATGATACCATCTTTTTCATCTTCACTGGACCTGGCAAAATAAAGCGTGCTTGAAAGGAAAGAGGTACAGAGGGCTTCCTAGAAGGTTCTCAGAAAATTCTCTAAAAATAACTGCGTTGACTGCCGGTGGAATATGTAGGAATTTTAAATTTTGAATTTTACTGGCCGCTACTCCAAAGAGTAAGGCTGTAACCATGAAATGTTTATAAATTTAACATCGTATTAAATTGAATTTATCACTTTCTGGAGTACAATTTTAACTAGCAATTTTTCACCTGTATCCGTCACCCGTGACGAGTATTGGTGCAAAGTATGTTTGACTTGCACCAGTAGTCGTCACCCCCCCCCCCCCACACACACACACACAAAGCTGAGAAAGTAGCAATCAAGGCATGCAAACTTACAATCTGATAATTAATTTGATCATTAAAGAGGCATTTTATGCACATGTAAACATTGCACTTATATGTAAAACTTCAATGCTTATTTTTTAATGTCCACTTGTTTTGACACTTTTTAGTAACAAAAGCATGAAAATAGCAGGAAACACGAACTTGCCACCCAAACCCAAGACATTTCTACTAAACGAAGTGACGCAATAAGCATATTAATGGTGTCTGTTACGTATCAGATTGTGACTGCTAAGTTGCTGTGTTTTCGTCACCAAACGATGATTTTTGTTTTTAATTTTTACATGTTTAGTAAAACATGACGACCACTGGAGCAGTGACGAGAAGCGGTCGCTTTACCTTATATATTTTCTTTTAATTTATTTAACTATTTGGGAAATAATATGGTGTTTCCCAGACTTGTGAACCAATCACTTTATATAAACACGTCTAATACTTTAGTAACACTGTGTTCACCAGTATTAAATTATTGGGTTCCGGATGAGATCGATATTACGTTACGCCCTTTCTGTTTAAGAACATAAAATTCATGAGGTCCACCACGATAAGCGTATACTTATCAGCAGTGATGTGGCAGATAAAAACTACATATCCTTTCCTCGTTCATGATCAACATGTCAAAGTATGTGAGCATGTAAATTTTGACCACTCGAGCGGAATTCTTTCGCAGATATTGATGATATAAAAAACAAATTCTTGCTGTGGAGAGTGCGCAAAATATATGGAAATAGCCTCATATTTTTGAATTGATGATACAAATGGAAAACAAATTCACAGTAATCGGTACTGGGTGGAAGGCCCCACTATTGAGGGGAGGGGTACATTATTCATAGTCCTCATATTCAATCTCGTTTATTTTTTTCTTAAATGGGAAGGGAGTCGTGTAATATGTCATTCAGAGTTATAAACCTACAAGAAATATGTTTCTGTGGTAAGATTTTCCGTAAACGTGTTATTGGTAGAGATAAGAGTATGTGATATTAGTATGGCATAATGATGCAATAACATAAAAACACATTCCGTTCTAAAAAAAAAAAAGAAACCCAAATGCATACAAAGTGTTCCCGAGAGTGGTGCCCGATACGGATCTGTAACCGTTTGGTTTTCATTTCGTTTGCTATTTGGAAACAAAGTGGGTGTTTTTAGGCTATTGCATCGAGCCCCCCATGTAATGGCATATACTGGCGTTTCCTATCTAGTAACTATTAATATGAGTCTGTCTTCCATGCACTGCTGTTTTTAATAAATGTTTTTAGACCGTTGGATCTTGATATATCCAGCGCTTTAATTCACCGTACTGGAGGTCGTACGAACTATAAATATTAGATTATCGTCAATGGTATTTACGCTAGAATTTATTCCTTTAGTTACTTATCGATCCACTTTCCATAATTCATATTCAGAAACCATCCGAAAGGACTAGTAATAAAACAGACAAGATCAGATATCTGACATTCACAAACATTTTATAATACAGCCCTCATAATACGTTTTAACACCAATTTTATTTTGTGGTTTTTATACGGTAAAGATGATTGTCATCATTTACATGGTGCTTCTACACTGTAAATGATAATTGTTTTGCAGTGAAACCACTGGGTACAAGACTGCCAGAACATACAAAACATTTCTACGGCGATTTCACTTTCTCACGTGCCGCAAATTATTTTACTGTAAGAGAAGCGTGCCACAAAAGTGATTTTATGATGTTTACGCCGCTACTCACATAAATATAGAATATTTCCTCGGCCTTCTCAACGTTTTTAATGTGAAATAATTAGTGTACATGCTGTAAACATGCCAGTAAGTTTATTGCAAAATAATGTTTCTTTTTATCAGGATAAAAATATCGTTACAGTGTTTCCACCGTTCCTAGCAACTTCATCAAAACGTTTTATGGCATGGACAATGTTTGTAACTGTGATATCGTTGGTCAGTGATTTTCTGTAAATAAACGGTGTTATCAACGTAAAACTGTTGTTACCTCAGTATGTCCACCGTTACCTGTAAAGTAAATAAACAGCTTTAACGAAATGCATGTATCATTGGCGCATGTGTTCCTAGCAATTTCTGTAAATCTAGATATTTTCAGTTTACTTTTACCATTCGTCGCAGTCGGTGATGAATGAGTTTTCGATCATATACAAGAGTTTGAGTTCAGAAGCGAACTGGTGAAAGAACTGAAGACATTTCTATGACGAGTATACTATTCGTAAGATATACATCTACAGTTATTACTATTCTTAACTTAATTGAACACTTTCGGAAATATGGAATTTCTACTCAGCTGGACAGATTTTTCACCAAGCAAATCTGGGACATCTGATAACCGTACGTGCCACCAACACACGATTACGAGCGAGTTGCTGTTTTCAATCAAGACAAACAAAACAACAACAAAATAAATCAAAGAAGAAGCTATTGAGTATCACCTAGTGAAATACATTTTCTATCTGAAAAAGGTTTAGTTGTTTCTTGGAAGAAGAATGAAAATGTCAAACTAAAAACCGTCCATAAAGAAGGGAAAACAAAGAAAAGGAAAAGGATTTAGAACTGAGAAGCTCAGAACCAGTTTAGATGAATATCCTGAAAGATCAACCATTCTTTTCGTACAGAGAGACAGACATCTTTTGAGAAAGCGAGAACTTTTTCGTGAGAACGAAATGTTTTAGACGATTTATTGAGAATAAGATTCAACTTCAGACGTTTAAAGATATATCACTTAAACTTGAAAATAACGTAAATTTAATAGCATGTCAAACCATACTTGATGAATTGGTGAAGCAAGATTTCTCTTTTAAATAAACCGATGAATACTTCCTTTATGTATGATGTAGCTAGATTACTTTTTGCCTTTTAATTTTTGCAAAAGGGAGGGACGGTTAACGAATAAGACAATCGAAAAGAATAAGATATTGCCCGATTGTGTGAGTGAAAAATAAATTTACAATGTATTCAGTCCCTATCATATCCTAAAACACAGGTTTACTATAATTATGAGTGATATTTTATTCCATTCTACGGTAAGTTGTAAATAAAAAAGTAAGTTAATTTTAATAATAAAACCTGACTCTTGTTGAATTTTAGTAGGTATCATGGACCTTAAATACCGCCATCATATGGAAAGTATAGTGTGTTACTAATGGTAGGTTTATTTGGTTCATTTGTTTCAAATTTCAGGTAGGCGATTGTGTATTACTATAGACCTCATAATAGATAGACTTAGCACGCTTGCCCATTTCTGGCTGGGCCATTTCTAAAACTAATGGATTTTTTATCAGAGCACGTGATTTTGAATCCATTTCCTAGGTAGCTCTGCCATAGACGTCATATTCTACTATATATCAGTTCAATTCATAACGTTGAAATATGGACTATTACCTTCAACAATACTAGTATACAAATTTCCATTTTCTTCAGGTAACAATACTTGAATTTATGTATGACCTGTGCACAATTTTGGCTGTGATATCGTCGGAGACAAGTGTTCCAAAGCATTCGGTCAGAACCCCGGTTTGAAGATAACATCTTCGTATTTTCAACGTGACATTGATTAATAAAACAGGAAAAACTGCAGTCGGGATGGGTGCAAGTGCGTCGGCAGGGAGGAGCAAGGGGGCACTTGCTCCCCCTGGATTTTAGATTTTATACCCATACTACTCTATTTTCATATATTGTCACCCCCATCACAAAGTGACGTATCTCCCTTTTTTTTCTAATTTTCAGGAGAGCGAGAGTACTTTCCTGTTTTTGTTAATGTTTTCGTAATTTTTGTTAATAAAATGTAATGTTAATTTTTGTTAATAAATTTTGAACGGCTTATCATTGAGATAAGTCGATTTGAGACAAGAAAATATACACAAAATGTCATACATTCTGACGCTCCTAACTCGAAACTGCCAAATTTTGAGATATGTTACTTTGTGATAGGGGCGACGATATTTGGTGTATGCTTTTATGATTTGCACTACGTGCATTCCATAATAAGTTATTTGGGATTATCCCATTACATTTCCTGAACCATATTCATTTCAATCTATGTAGTCACAAATACGCCAATTTATATCCACCAAACAAACTATGTAAAAACATAAAAAGTAAAAACACGAATGCTATTATTTTACTATTATGTAACGTTTATTTCTTCTGGACGTACTCTCTTTTATGAAGTTAAAGCAGTTCCTTTAGAAATTTAATAAAAAAGAATCTCTCGCTTTCTCCTTCGCTTTCACACAAACACACACACCTACACACACACATATATATACACACACGCTCTCTCTCTCTCTCTTTCCAAGAGGGAAGAGAGAGAAAGTGTGTGTGTGAGCGTGAATGATCCAATTCCCTCTCAATCGCAGTTACTTTCACAAATGCATCATAGTCTACCACTCGTTAAATCAAACCCTTGGTCTAAGTTACTCTTGAACTTCCACGTGCAAATTAAGTGGATATTTAAAGAGTGCCGCATTTGAGCTGGACTATCAGAGGAAAATAAGAAGTGCTGCCTACAGGGTTGGAAACTGCACCTAAAATTTGTAATTTTCCAAATATTATCTGTTCGGATTTTTTTTTCGTTTACATGTAAAAATTATCACTCGTGTAGTTTACAATATTTCTTCACCGGCCGATCCTTCGGTAGTATCCCTGATAGCCCACAGAATACGCGACTGCACAAATCACTATAGTTACAGGACAGGGCCAATCGGGTCAAGTTTTGAACCGGTTTGACGGGTCACCCTTATTCTGGTCAGGGATTTCAGCTCTGATACGTATGTTATATACATATGGATAAAATATGGTTTAGTGGATGAAAAGTGCCTTACCCATATTCAATCCACTACTGGATGAGACCTTTCTCACGCTGATCAAATGTTATTGAAGCGAGCAGAAATACTCAACTGTCTTTTATTCACAGTAACTCCCCAATTGCGCCACGATGCTAGGTACGCACCGTTCCAGACCCTCTCGCTTTGGTAAAAATGTTTTTGCAAAACCAGGAATAGAACCCGGGCCCCCACGAGTAGCAGTCAGCCACGCTAACCACTAGATCAGCGGGGCGGTGATATATATATTTGGAGATTTTTCGCGTTTGGCAACACTCCATGTACTTCTAACAGAGAAATATAAAGAAAAACTGGTTGCTTCGCAGCAGAGACTCGCATGAGTGTGAAAGCTTCCGAAAGAGGAATTAACTCCGCATACGGTGCGCAGTGTGGGGAGCTCCACATGACTGTGAACGGTGTCCTAAAGTTGCGTTTTAGGAAAAAGTAATTCACATAAGTCTATGAACATTATTTCTCCAAAAGAGTTTAAATTACAATATATCAACCATTAAACGCACATATTTGTTAAATACCAAAACAGGTTTTGCCCACACCGACTGAGACTTTTTCAATTATATGAATTTTATTTTCAATGCCTTTAGGCAAGTTTCCTCCAGTCGGATGAATGGTGATGCAGGAATTGATGGAATGAGGAAAGTAAGATGAAATGGGAGCTCCGCGAGAAAAAGAACCATGCACACGGTGTTTATTCTCCAAAAAGCCCTGATCGTACGAGCAGGAATCGACCTAGGAACCCCATCCACCAGAGGTAAGGGCTCTACCAATGAGCCACCGAGACCTTCGAGGATTTTCAAAGGTGTTTATTTTAGCTGAGAAATTAGATCACCCGTAATGGCGGGCTCCATACACCTAATTCATTATAATTTCTTAGCTAAAATAAACAATGTTAAAATCTTAGGTATTCATTTGATGCACATTCACAAGTATTTTTGAGGCCGCTTTTCAAAATATCGTTTTTGCTTGTCATTTTCCAGTATCTTCAAAAATACGAAAACACAAGCTGTGTAGGTACTGAGACCTCTGAAAATATTTATCCTAATAATTGACTGATTTACGAATTCACACTTTTCTCTTTAAGCTCGGGAGGTATTATTTCCATAATTTACGTGTTTGAGAAACGCTAGCCATCTCTCTTCTGTAGATATTTATAGTTTATGTTTAGCCACTTTGCAAAAAAATTGTCAGTGAGGCAAGAATTAAGTACACATTGCTCCTTCAAGATATGGTATAAGTGTCGAACAATGTCCAACCCTGATCAAAATCCTCCTACTTGGGTTGTTTAAGATGAATCCATGACCTTTGATGCAGGCTGTTGAAATGTAATTTTCACAGATCCAAGCAATTGCTGCAGTTTTCACAAAAGGCTCTCAGGCTGTTTGTTTCAAGAAACTGTAAATCACAATGTTCTGTTATCTGTTTCTGGAGTTCTTTGCCTGTGTGTGGCGGGAAAGGTACCTTTCCGTCTCTTTTATAGTTACAATACAAACGCAAGTATCACTTGATGACGCAATTTGGCTCCTTCATTTTTCACAGCTTGTTTGAAAGTAATTGCAACATTGTGTTGGGACTACAACAATACATAACTACTCCTCGTAACGCTCTGGAGCACTGCAGTGAAACAAACGTAAAGTGTGCTTCAAATGTCCCTATCAAATTAAATTATATCACAATCTTTATAAAATTCGGGACATTTAATATATTTTTCGGGACGCCGGGACATAGCCCTAAAATTCGGGCACTGTCCCGGAAATTTCGGGACATATGCTCACCGTATCTCTAGGTGAAACAAGAAACGAAGTATACTTCTGACCTCATTGTCCAATGCTTCAGTGTTGATATCGAATGGAGAAATATGTTTTAGACACCCAAACAATTAAATACCAACACACAGAAAACGGTATTTTCAAAATTAAAGACCACGTGGCAATCTAGCTTTTATATAACTGAAACATACGTTGTGATATCCAATTGATCAAGCTAAAAGTTTAAAAGGAACTCTTTCTCGACCACACTTAGTAGCCGAAAAGTTCCTTACACAAAAATTGAATTAAATGTGTTGCAATAATTTTATTATAATGTGAGGCGCATGCAGTCATAAGATATTTATTCAAGCGTAGACAACTACAATTTTCTTTGGACGTGTTTGAATCCTGTGTTCAAGAAATACGTAATTTAATTAAAAAGTTCGGAGCTGTGAACCATCATACAAATAATAATTTCTGTTGTTAACAGCCCATTTAATATATTTTCTGTTAAAAGACAGCTGTCAGAAAATATACGAGCTTCGTACCTCCCATCTATTGAGCATTGACGGAACCAATCTTTTAGTCTTTACCTGTGTTAAAGTACACAATTTCTCCTTCCAATAAAAATTAAATAAATATACCAGCTTACTATTTTTTTCTTTTGCTAAATACTATTAAAAAAAACAATATTTATCAAACTGTGATGACCTTCATATAGCAATGAATATCAAACAACTACAAACGCTCGTTATTAAGAGTAAATGGTCCTCATGAAATAATACCATCCTTCAGTTGACGTAACAGCTGTAATATCTAATCTTCATATTGTAGCAATATTGCTTAATTATCCACTCTTTAAGTAACCATCAAATCAACCAGTATCCAGATTTCTGTAACTGTTTAAAATTGTTTGTTTTGTTTTGTTCTTTCCTTTGTAAACAAGCCTTGGCTAGCCTTTTGTTTAAAACAATATTAATTATTCTGAAGCCTGGTGTAATGGTAGATTCAGTAGTTCTTTTAAATCTCAATAACACATTGGTGCAATTTTCTTGTGCTTAAAATATTGTACACCAGGATAAAATCCATATCACACTCAGGTGTACTGAGATACTCAGATAAGTTCTCAGATAAGTACTCAGGTACCAATACATAATTTCAGCAATGAATTCCAACATATAGAAATCACAAATTCCTAATTAACATAAAAGGAACCAAAAGTCTTTAGCTAGAATGACTGGCAACTGCAATTATGAAAAACGCCACAACTTGAATATCAAATATAGTTTTTCATCTTAGTACAATATAATGTACCTTTGTATCTTAGTCGTTGTAAGCATGTTATTCAAAATTTAAAACTTAACTGACTTTAGAACTTCCTATATCGTATTGTTCTTGCGTCTCTCTCTCAGAGTGCCGTAGGTAGAGCAAGTAATACACGGGTTTGTGGTTTTAGCCCTTAACCAATTTTATTATTAATGCGATAAATGAACAAGTTAACAAAAATAGGGACCCTTAGACGACTAATTACAGAAATGTTTACTGCAGACGTCTTCTCCTCGGGTAGTGTTCTCCAAGGAGTGGTCCGGAACTAGGTTCCGTGCTAGAAGCGATGCCTTCTGTGTGCAATAAGGTAAAGTTAGGTAGAGTGCACACCAGAAGCGATGCCTTCTGTGCATGTGAAGTTTTTCCAGAAGCGGTGTCTTCTGTGAACAGAGGAAGAGAATGCCTTCTGTACATGCTGAATGATTCCAAAAGCGATGCCTTCTGTGTATCAGGATGTCCCAGAAACGATGCCTTCTGTAGACAGGTGAAAGGAGAGGAGTTGGCCACCCAAGAGTAAGTGATACTCAGTAGTTCGTGCTGCTGGGTTTTATAGGTGAATGTAGGGGCCGTCCTCCAAGATTCTCCTCCATCGGTTCCAGCTCCCTCTATTTCTTGATATAAGCTCCATCTAGTGTTTTGGTGTTGAGTTGTCTGTCGTCTGCCCCTGTTTGTATCACTCACCTGTTTGTTTTGATTACACAATTATCTTATACACACATGTTTGTCCTATAAATACTGTCGGTGTACTTACGTAATATACGCGTGTTTGTGAACACACGGGATATTACAATATACCTTGTGCCCAGCTTGCTATACAGCTCGTATATAATAACGTTATCTTCTAATTTACATTCTGGTGATATTTTAATAGTACGACTCACCCTTAGTTTTGTAGTCTGTATCAATTATGTCTAATTTTAAGCTAACATGTTTCTTTGTATAAATATAATTATACTAATATAACTATATAAACAAGTATTGTCTCTTTGATGTGTGACGCATTATCTAGTTGGTTATTCGTGGTATTGGAATTGTCAATTACTTTTCATACTTCAAACTATGGATTCGAATTACTTCCATTTGAGCACATCCGGTTATTGCAATGCCGATGCTATTAGAGTTTGGTATGCAAACAACTGAATGGAAGTTATGAATTTCTTTTGATAAAGAATACGACAAAATGTTGAATTCTTTTAATACAACCATATTAATAGTTTGTAGCCGATGTTTGCACGATATTCATACTGAGTTCAAACTATGTTCTTCGCTTTCTACTAATACCAAGTGAACCGGTGGACTTTCTCGCCCAGAACCTCAATGCTTCACCAGGGCAAGGTGATGGGAGAGAATATTTAGTTTTACTTTAGTTCTTAATGAGGATTTAATAGTAAGTAAGAAAACACATAAAATTCAAAATAATAACAATGTTATTTCCTGAATTTATAGTTTACTACTATTTTTAAAAAAAACAAGACAGGTATTTCATTCAACAAAAATAAAATTTTCTTCTCATACTATTCAAGTAACCTGAAGTAAAAGAATTGGTCTATATTGATTAATATTCTTTGAGTAATAGGAATCCGAAAACTAGAGACGATCCTGTTCTTAGACGATTCGCTATATTTAGTTCCAGCCAATTTTTGTTGTCGTAGAACCGCAGTTGTCGTGTTGTACTCTAACACTCATCTTTCCCCTCGTAGCCAGCACCAAAATTAGTAAGAAAATAAACTTACCTCGGTTTAACTTTGCATTGATAGATTAGTTTAGCAATAACAATTTTAATCAATTTAGTTGGAAACTTTTTCATTAGTTGGAAACTTAGTGGAGTCGTTTAATTGATTTATTGTTAAATGCAGTTTTATATATTCCTTATTTACAATTCAAGGAATTAATTATTTGGCCTGCAATACAACTCAGTCGATACCGAAAGTTTCCGGATGATTGACGATTCCTGAGAGTGAAAATATTTAGACCAATTCCAATTTATTCAAGATCCCAAACAGCCATGAACAAGTTGTAAGATCGTAGCGCGTAGCTAAAGAGAATTTCGCAGAGTTGCGAACTCCAATCGCAACGCATAACGAAACTATTCAATACGTTTTTCTTAAATTGAATGAGTTCATACGAAAAGTAATAAAGAAAAAGGTGTAGCTATGTGACATTGCAAACTACAAGGAACAGTAATATATATATATTTATATATATATATATATATATTTGCTTTTGTACTTGTTCATTGTTGTTCTTTATGGTATTCAAGGGTTCGATGATTCAGACGTTGACATCGGTTCAACGCACCATAAGAAATAATCGAAATAGCTTGAAGATTAGGTAGACATTCTCTGCAGATCTTTTTTATACTACAAAATTTACATTATGTCGACGCTGTTCTCATCCATGCATTAAAAGTTTAGTAAAGACAGCTTCTATCAATAAAACAAACCTAATTTTAAGTTGTAGGTGCATTACCCTGGTTCTTTCCAATAAATAAACAAATCAAACATGAGTATTCATTTAAACAAAATTATGAATTCTAAATAAAACTTTAATAACATCACATCACATGATTTAGACAGTACAGTCAAACTCTATATGGTAAATGAACTACAGATACTATTTTAAAATAACAGTGCCAAACTACCAATTTAGGGATTCCTTCTCGGAATATATTTCTTTGAGTGAGAAACATGAGATCTTCATTTCAAGTCCGGATTGTTACATTCCTCTACTCCCAAAGTATTAGGAATTATAAACTCCACTCAACCACCTCGACCTACTCTGCCTGATCTTCATCTACTCTGTCCACATGCCTTGACCTCAATTATCACTACTCCAGACGAAATCAAGTTTCTCCTTGGTTCCCTCTCAGATCGTCGCTCTGTAGGACCTGATGACATACATTCAATCTTTCTCCGTCACGCTACTGATTCTCTCTCTTACCCACTATCACTTTTGTTCAACAGATGCTTTTCGGATGATGCTTTCCCCCAATTATGGAAGCAAGCTATAGTTCCTATTCATAAGTAAGGGAATAAAACTCGTCTCGTCGTATAGACAAATTTCTCTGCTCCCGCCTTTATCGATAGTCTGTGAAAAGATAATACAAGAGAGACTTTACTAATTTGTCTCTCCATACATAAATACTGCGCAACACGGCTTTCTACCTACCAGCTCTTGTTAAACTAATTTGTCCGTATTGCTCTCTCATGCGATTAAGTCTATTTCAGATAACTCTCAACTTGACGTGGTTTACTTGGACTTTTCCAAAGTCTTTGACAAAGTAAATATCAATATGCTTCTCTATAAATTATCCGATAGATTTATTTTATACATAAGAAATTTCTTTCCTTGCTCAAAGATTATCTCTCTAATCGTGAACAGCGTGCAGTTCTTCCTGATTCCTCTTCCAAATATGTTTCTGAGTTATCTGGTGTACCACAAGGAAGTGTTCTTGGTCCACTATTATTTGTTCTATATATTGGTGATCTTTCCTCTCCTTGTCTTCACCTTCCAATAATATTCTTCTGTTCGCAGATGATTGCAAGATCTTTAGGAAAGTAACAACCGATAATGAAGCCCTCCTTCTTCAACAGGATATGTCTGAAATAGTTGGTGTAATACCTGGAATATGACCCTAAATCCCTTAAATTCCCCCACTCTTACAATTTCGTTGAAAAAAGAACATTTTTTTCCCCAGATACTTTATCGACAATATTTCAATTAAGCAAGTAAATTTTCAAAAAGATGTGGGTGTAATTTTTGATGAGAAACTAATATTTGCAGAGCATATCAGAGCCACAACTAGCAGAGCCATGAAACTACTTGGTCTCCTATACAGATTCACAGAAATTCAAAGCTTTTCTTCTCTCAGTATCTTTCTGAAAGCTTTCATTTCACCTAAATTGAAATACTGCTCCCCCATTTGTCATAATGTCACTCACGAAGAAACAATGCGCTGCGAGATTAAAACGTATGAGACCAACTGCATTAAACGCAGTGTATAGTGTACTGCCAATACGATGCCCTCCTAACTCACTGACTTAGGAATAACAACACATCTTAGATAAGGAAATAGTATAATGTCTGAAAACAGTAGCTTCCATGAAATATTAAGTGTTATTCGCACTGAAATGCTTACTAATATTTCTACTTTTAAGTTACTAGTGAAATAGATACCTAATATTTAACGCTTTAAATATAACGTCATTTAGTAATAAATAAAAAGAGTTAGTTCGTTAAATTAAGCTGAGGAACCATTCCAGAAACAGCTCAGGACAGTATACAATTACCAGTACCTCAGGAGCTCCTCTCCAGAGTAAACAACGTGGGAGCCAACTACTCACTAAATTGAAATCTCTATTCCTGTTAATCTGTATGTGTGAGACATCTATCGACAATCCACACATCGTGGAAAATATTTCAGAGTCGAAATACATATTAACCTCTGCTGAGACACAGTCAGATGATCTTACAGTTCTTGGACTAGAGTCGGCCAACAATTCTGGGAGTGTGAAAAATTAAAGATTTTGGATCGATTTTCATTCTTCACTGTTCGTATTTTATAATTTCATTTATTGTGTCTGAGCCTGCACCTCTCGCAGAGTTGGAAATACAACATATTAGCAAAAAAACTACTAGTCACGTTAAATTGCAATAGAGTTCTACTGAATGACGTATAGTAAAAACAAAACTTTTATTTTATATGGGCCATTGTAGTAATTGTTTATTTTGGTCCGTTCCGAATATATCGTTAAGGCCCTTCTAGTTAAAAAAAACAACATTCGTGCCCCTGATGAGATTCAAACTCTCGACCTTCGAGTCACTGGTCTAAAGCCTCATTTCACACTCCTGCCTGGATTTTGCGTATAGCTCTATAAATATTATCTGTAATGTGCTATTTAACGTTAAGGTCACGTTTAACGAGAGCCTTACATTGTACGCTTGTGACCAAATACATTATGTTGTCCCGAAAGTTAGAAGTTTTAAAGACTATATTCATCGTTTCCTGTATGTTAAGTATGGGTAAACATTTCTCACGTGATTAACTTATAATAGAACAAAACAATTATCAAGCTCTACTTTCGATGTCTGTTTGCTATTTTTGGATATAGGGGTTTCCAACTTGGAGTCTGAAATCAAATTCTTAAGATGGCAAAATAAAAAGAAATAAGACACAAATACTTAAAATAAAGTTTTGTTTCTGGGGTTTATTTGTATCCGTATGATGCATGTCAAAATATGATATAATCGTGTTGTCAGTGTTGCCAACATAGTACTTTTTAAATTAAATTACATCAGTTTATGATATATTTGTTATCCTCTAGTTATGGTAAATGTCATATGTGAATCACAACACACTAGAAAAACAGTGTACTGGTGTATTCACTTGGGTACGGTTTAGTTGTTTCATCCAGGAGAGGTCAACCAAATGAAGCAAGCAACAAGCTGAGTCTGAGAGGTTCAATAGGTTTAAGCAGGGTTACCAAACGGACGGTATTGTACCTGCCTTCCCGGAAATTTTAATAATTTTCCCCATTAGACTTGTGACCGGTACCACGATCTCCCCAGCACTATTGCAACAAGACATTTTCTGAAAATTGGTTGTTCGTTAGACTGCCTTCGCTACTTAAACAATAACACTTTTATTTGACATAATACTTTGTGGCTTTCATAGAAATTTTTGCAGCATACTCGTTCTGTGACCTCGTTTGCTCGAGAAACTATCTCGTTTGTCATTTATTGTGACAAGAAGGATACCATTAATTAATATAAGACTGTTTCACAACCTGAAAAAGTAATTGACAACTTAGATTTAAAATAACAAAAACAGATGCTGCGATTCAAAATAATTAAAAGGATAATCTTGGAAACTTTAAATTTAGACTACGTTTCATGAATGTAATACATTTACTTTTCAGTCGTATTTTGCATTTACGCACGAAGATATATTTAGCCGAGAGGGGCAACAATAAACTGCATTTTTACTAAGCATAGCACAACTCACAGTAGCTGAGACAATAAATGTAAATAAATGCAAATAAACATCACTGTTAACAAAAACTTCAGTTCTCATGACTCTATTCTTTCAACGATAACTTGCAAGCGTACATGCTGTAATCAACGGATATCATCATAATCTTACTTTGCTTCCGTTTTCCTTTACTGCGTTCGTCACACAATTCAATGAACTCAAGTACGTAGATAGTAAGTCTAGCAACTATGTTTGAGCAATTGGGAGTGTTAGTAAGCCCTTTAATGCATGAGCATTAAGTCAAGTGAGAGCATTATGCCTGGTGCTTTTTCGTAATAAATATAATGAAGTTCTTTGAGTGTCACTCAGACACGAGTCTGTTAGCGGCACTCACATATATAAAGCTAATTTCGGATCTAGCGAACTCTAAGCCCAATTTTTAAGTTTGAACTTGCATTTCAAAGCTCTTTGCCATACCAAGATACAGAAAAAAAGAATGGTCGGTAGGACATTCCGGGGACCCCATGGGGCGGTTCGAAAATAATTCAAAATTTCATATTTGTGATGCAATATGGCACTGGTCATAGTACTGGCCCCCAGACCATATAGGCGACCTAAAATTGATGCCTCGTAATGTATGCTTCAATACATTTCAAACGGTGTACCACACGTTGAAATCGGTAAAGGTGTTCAAAAGTTATGACTTTTTTTTTAGCCCAATCACAGAATTTTCAAGAATGATCCAAAAATGTGTCTGTCATTCTATCTATCTTTTTGCTTTAGCACCAAATGGTTGATACCAGGGTAAAAATATGCTTATGTGTTTCATAGGAATACTGTCTTCGAGATACGGAGCGTATCATGGTAAAAAAATTGACATTTTCTATGAAGACTTAATTTATTTTTTACTCGATTTAAATTCAATTATAACTCAAATACTTTTAAGCACTTTTTTAATAGGCAACCTTACAAAATAAGTGATATCAGTAAAAAAAACCTCTTCGGGGTAAAGGGAAGAGTGACGCAAGAATTATACTCACTAAAGAAGTGATATCCATTTTGCGAGTGACTTTCTTTGTGCCAATACGACGGAAGTGAGGATACTCTCCTGAGAGACTTAAGAAGTATCTTAATTTTATTACAAAGGAAACACTTCCGCCATAGTCACTCGCAAAATGGATATAACTTCTTTTGTGAGTAGAATTCTTGCCTCACTTTTCCCGTTACTTCGAAGGGTTTCTGTACTGATTTCCGTATAATCAGAAATAGGAAAATAGCAGAACTAGTTCATGAGGAAAGATCTGAAGAAACAATTTCCCTACAATCTAAATTACTGAAATTTAATAAAGAAGAAGTATCTAAGCTCTGAGTTAAAAAAAATCAATGGATTGGAATTGAAGATGTTGAAGCGGAAACCAGAGAACTCGATTTTTGTAAGTCTTCAGGAAACTAAAAGGAACTCCATAAACAATTAATTGATGTTTTTAAATTAATATGGATTTCAACTATGCTTCATTAATACACCCTTAATAAATCAGACATTGTAGTACAAATAAAAATATTTTTTCCTTGCTACATTCCAATTAGAAATAAGAAGATAGGTACAATAGAAAGTAGCTTATTATTAAAAACACGTTAAATATACTTTTGCCATTTTCAAGGATTCGCTTGATTAGCTTCAAACTTATATATCCCTGTTACTGAATATATATTTTTTTAATTTTATTTATTGATTTAAATATTCTAAATGCTAAACATTATATTACATCTAATAGAAGTGCCTATCGATTAGGAACTCTGCCATAGTGGCGATAGATTCATTATCATTCATGAAAAGGAAAAAAAATCACTCTTGTTAGTTTCAAGCTTTACGAGACAGACAGACAGAAAAAATGGGCGGTTTAACGGAAATAGAAGTTTCGAGCGTGAGCCCATGCTTTCAATTTGTAATAGAATGGCTTGAT
>JAGDQP010013803.1:0-17886 GCA_022664845.1 Lepisma saccharinum
CTATCGTCGGACTTCACCTGGCTGATATCCCGAGAACATCTGTATAAGAGGGTATATCTGTAAGTCATTTATGAAGTAGGAACTATGTTGAATTTAGTTTTAAGTGAATGTATTTATCACCTTGATGCATCTACGATTCAAGCCAATATAGTGATGGGGAAAGGATGTGGGAATATGCGGATTGCGGGTTTATTCTTATTTGGAGTATCGATATAAAAGCGTACGTAATGACAAATAGATACCCGGTTCTTTCATCATCATGTAAGATTCTCTTCCCTGTCTTAACCTTGCCACACAATCGCCGCACTGTTGATCCATCTACAAGGTCATTACCGTAAACGTCTTGGTTTGATTATGCGTTACATTTTTACATTGTATTGTGTCAAACCATGATTACATTGCATTGAATTGCATTTTTTTCGTTCAGAAATCAAATCACACACTCATTTCAACCGCGGTGAAATCTTGCGTCATTTCAAACATGCATAGAAACAACACAAGTGCTACTATCGTGATGAAACTCAGACGAAGTATAACAAACAAGTTACTGAGACTGCACAAGAAAAAAAACTGTTTGTGGTTGCCAAATAATTTGTTAGAATAGGGCCCAAACAAAACCTTATTCTGTCTTAACAAAAGTTTATTTAATCGAATTAATTTGCTAGCATTGAAAAAGAAAAAAAGTATAATAATCCCGATCAGGAATAGAATTGAGGATCCATTTTTTTCAAGTCTTGACAAGCTACCAATATCGCTATGGCGTGACATTTCGTTATTAAATTGTTTCGTTCTAATTATATAAAAGCCAAGCTTAAAACTTCAATATTACAAAATGGAATATTATTGCTTGTCAATTACAGAATTCAGAACATGAGTTAACAATTCTGGACGTTTGTTGTGGTTAAAATCTTCCTTATTTCTGAATATTTCACGTACTTTTCACAAACGAGTTTGTAACATAGAAGTAAATGAGTTTGAAACAAATTTGATTTGTTTAATGGAACAAAGAATCTTAGTAAACAAAACTGATTCTGAGTTTTAGAATGTACAAACTCTGGTTATTGAGGTAGCATACGAATAAATGCTTTAATGCGCTATTGATTATTGTTAATAAACGTACATTAATATTGTATTTCTGTGCAGTTATGATGTTGGAAATTTTAAATTCTAAAAGTTTTTCTGTATGAACTTCACTTAAATCCAGCCAACGAGCGCAGTGAGCTGGTAGGTAAGGCATCACGCTGTCAACTATCCGACCCGTGTTCAAGTCTCCTCGCTACTATCGTATTTTCTTCTTCACTGGTGCCAATCAGATTCGTTTAAACAAAATAAAACTGTTTCGATTCTATTTGAACACATTTCTTTGTTATCCACAAACAAGGATTTTTCTCTGTGTGGCACATCATGTTCATTCACCTGCGCTGTTGCCATGCGCAGACGGGTACTACTTTCTGGCTGACCGGTCCACTAAAATTGCTTATAGACATCCTTGTGAAGATATCCTTGTCATATTGCTATACTAAAATATTAATACTTTAAATTTCAGTTGTGCTTCTTTCCACACAAGATTAACAAATGCTGTTGTATGATTAAAATATTGGAATAACTATAGCAAACACATGACGAGCGTGAAGACGAGTACAAATTCCAGTTTATATACGGGAGGCATTTGATAAGTCTTGAGCCTACCTAAGAATTAATTGTATGATTTGAAAAAAAAAAAAAAACTTCATCAGTGTGAAGCTCAATCCTTCTGAGGCATACTTTCAGGCCGATCGCTTGCACCGCGTAGTGGTGGCGTCACAAAACGTCAGCCGAGATGCCACGAGTGAGGAACGTGTTGTTGAACGCGCTGTCATCCGCTGTCTGTTTCGCAAGAGCATGTCGGCGAAGGAAATTCACGAGGACATGCTGGCTATATTGAGGAACGATGCTCCGTCATATGAAACAGTCAAAAGGTGAGTGGGTGAAGTCAAACGGGGCAGGACATCATTGTCTGATGAGAATAGTCCTGGTCGTCCAAAATAGTGTTGCCAACCCCTCTTTTCGTCACTGGAGCACCGCTGGGAGAAGTACATAACACTCCAGGGGGATATGTAGAGAAATCCTAGAATGGCACGCGCCTGGGACAGTCCCTTCCGAGGTAGGCTCAAGACATCAAGTGCTCCTCGTATAGTTATATTAGTGCTATTTAGTTAAACGACTTTTATATGTTTCAATCTTATCATTTCTACATATATATTTTCATCACATATGAATGGGACAGAAGTAATGTATTTCAGAAACTAACAATAATCCTAGTAACTGACTTTGTTATATACATGCATGTAAACTCCAGTAAAGGAACTAGTCAGAAAATATATTATTTTGTTACTTACCATATATTGGGGAACAGTCTTGATGAATGCGCGTACTTTTGGGTCTGTGGAATGCTCACCAATCAGTTTGTGTCCTTGCCCTTCCAATATTACTTGCTCCAGTTTCTCAATGTCACCTGTTCTTAGCCATTGTCGGATGTTGCTGGGATTCATCTGCAGAACTATAGAAAGTAACAACTTTTATTTAATTTTTCCATTCAGTTTCATTATGTTTCGGATATTGAATTTTATACCATTTTGACCCTGAAATTATTCATACTAAAATTTCTCGCTATCTCGTATTATTTCTCACTTTTTTAATTACTCACTAGATATTACCTCACTTTATTAATTTCTGGATAATGTGGTCGCCTGTTGACGCGACGACAAGTGGAACAATCATATTCCGTATGTGCCACCTAAATACGGTGTGTAGGTTGCATAATGAGATAGAATACATGCTGGTTAAGTTTCTTTACCTCAACTCCCACTCATCCGCTCGGTCAAAATTTTTGGGACCAGACAGTCTACAATTCTACGGGCTTCCTCTTTTCAAATGAGGTACACAAGCAAGTTTTTTGCAAATTGGTATAACTAGATCTGTATAGTAGATAGACTACTGAGAAGCATATTTTGGGGTTTATTTATATCTAGTACCGGTCAACCCGCTTCGCTGTGCAGAGTTGCACAAATTTTTAAGGTCGCGGTCCATAAGCATAAGGAGGTCCCAAGACCTAACAACTGAAAGAATATGGAACGTTTAAAACAGAGGTCACCAGAGAAGTGAACAAAATACATGTACGAAAACATTGTGGTTGTGCTCATATAGTAATATAAGTATTCGGAACAGCCAGAACTATATGACGGGGACACCGTATTAGTCTGAGTGAGATAAAGCTATAAATCGCAAGTGCAAACGGACGAATCATATCGAACGTGCAAAATAAACACCGGTGATAGAGCAGTAATGTGAGCTGTGGATAAATCAGGAATAATCAGAATAGACATGCTAACAATAATAATAACGTAAACTCTACCATATAGCGACTCGAGCGATTGAAATCTGTGGATCATTTCCGGACTGGCTATCCTAACAGCGTCCCTCAGTCACGCCCAGTGAATACTGAAATGGTACCGGAAATGGAAGACCAGAGCCGCACCTTACCCATACTTGTGCTTTGGATATGCCCAAGACGGGCTTAAGCTAGGGAGTGTTACTAACGTCCTGAACGAGCTGGTGATGTTTGGTAAAGTGACCTCCGAACCACTTCGTTTAGGAGACCTCAGTGCATTGCGCAAATACCGAGCATGGACCGCTTAAGCTAGTGCCGGTGCTGTTGCCTAGACCAAAGTACGTCGAGCAAGTAAAGAATAAAATATACAGCGTTTTGAGTTGCATGTGACCAGTGTGGTCAGTATGTGTAGAGCTGTCACTGTTGTCAGTAATTTAGTCGTGTATTCCTAGAAGGAGTACGAGGCGAAGGAAGGTTCGGGCAATGACGTAGTATTGCTACTTCTTGCTCAATGCAACTTCAAGCAAGTGGGTTAAAAATGGTCATGCAGTAGTTGTGTAGCAAATCGTACGAAACTGCACGTGAACATCGAACGGACACTTCATATCATTATCTCGAACACAGCGCCCTCATCTAAAAGCCCGTGTTGCTTGTGCAGTTCATAACTCGTAGTGCATGATTTTCCGTCATTCAGACAACACCTGTTTTGGGTTGGTAGTGCGATACTGACTATCATTTCGAGGTTAGTGTGAGTAGCGGTAGTGCAGTGAGATTATTCCGTGCATAGCAAACAGTCGCATGGAGAGATATTATTCCACAAGGCAAATGGCAGACATAGTATTTTGGTATGGCTTAGTCTATTTCTGCAATTGACAGGTCTATGTCCTGTATGCCGAAAAATTTCAAAGGCGACGGCAACCATTCAGATTGTGATTGTCCTCCCGTGATTGTCAAAATCATCAGCGCTTTTCCATGAATACCCAGGTTTTCCATCATCGATGAACGGCTGGTTGAACCGTGGGTTCTCCCAAACAGACTAACCGGGTCGCAATTTCCTGTCAAACGTATTACCTATGCTGCTAGAGGTGATTGTCTCTTCATGATTGTCAGCTAATATAGGTAATATATGATGGAGCGCCACCTTATTTTCAAAGATTCGCACGTGAATATATAGACCACACATGCCATGGGCATGTCGGGGATGTCAAGTGACTTGGCCTGCTTGATCCCCTGATCAAAATCCATTATACTTTTGGCTGTTATGGAGATACCTCAAGGACTTGCTTTATGTATCACCCATCGCTGACGTTCATGCAGTGCAGGACCGGGAACATGGTGCGTGTCAGCAACTTCGCGAGCAACTAGGTGTGTACTCAAGAGTTCGTTATTCTCTATGACGGAGGGCGGAAGGATGTGTGGCCATGAATGAGAACCACGTCAAGCATTTTCTCTAACGGTGCAGACACATCTCGCAATATGTCAACTTGTTCAGGACACTTGTCCACTATTCACTTGCCGTTTCGTTTCATAATTTTGGCATAACCCCTGTTCTGCATGTCACCTCACCTCACGGTGCCTAGTGTAGAATTGCCCATACGTTAGCGGTAGTAGTAACATGCCATGTCATTGTTCTTACTCCTGTTAGATATACACAACTACGACTTGTAGCACTACACGTACGCATGCTGTTAAGCTGGCCGACGCAGACTTTTACCTTCTGATCTGGATCGCTTTGGACTTTTTATGGTAGTGTTTAAATTATTGTTATTCTCAGTATGCCTGTTCTGATTATTTCTGATTTCTCCGCTGCTTACGGGCGTACTGAACGTCCCAGATTCCTCCTTTTCCTGGGTCTTGGGGCCTTCCCATTCATATTAACAGGCAGGGATCAAATACTTTGTTTTCATTCTACAGGATGCTTGAATTTTATTACTAGCATCCTTTTTATGCGTTTTGTAGAAAAGATTTCTGATCTAATATTGCTCGTCCTATTCAAATAGCCAAATGTTGTGAAGCTGAAATCTTCACTGCACTGTCTATTTATTAGCACCGTTGCGGACACATCGACGAAAAATTGTTTTCTAAGCTCTGGTGTACATCAGCTTCAAACAGATTTGTCGATGGGTGGCAAGACCTTGAACCTTTACAATACGCTTGATATCTTCCTGGTTCATTGTGTTCCGATTTTTATCAGGCTGTTTATTTTCACACTTCATCTACGTCCATTTTGAGGTGAATCCTCTCAGTTTCATCTTGCAGTAACTATGTAATAGGTTAAATATTAAGTACCTTGTAAGTTTTCTGTAGCGTTCCTTAATAATTTCTTTGAGATTTTTCTGACTTTGATATCCAGTTATGTTCTTCTTCTTTAGGGAGGGATGATGTAGACTCAGTTACAACTGAAAGTGATTTGATTACGCCTCGAATTCTTAATGTGGCGTCGTCTCTGACAACATACACTGGTAAAGTGGATGTGGAATTACCAAAATGAATTATTCAGGTTACATATAATCTTAGTTTAGAAATATCAGGTTGTTGTCAAAATAATGTCGTTATCTTAGTGTGTTGATGTTATATTTTGCGAAAACTAAAAATATATATTATAACGAAACGAAAATTTATTAACGATGACGTTTCGCCTAATTGTTCAGACTTTTTCAAGTCAAACTATCACAGACACACCCTTACATGCTTGTACAGAATGTAAACATTCAGGTTGCAAGTACAGGTATGTAATGTTACCGCAAAGAATACATGAAGTTTTTTTTTGTGTGTGTGTGTGTGTGTTAGACGTGAACATTTACCAAAAATAACAGCTTGATTTTTTTTACAGATACCACAAAAAATATCAACAATAACCAGACTAGATTTATGTTTTGTTCATATGTGATTTAAATAACTTGATATTTCGCCACGAGTTATGACGATTCCCACAGTCGGTGTCGTTTAAATTGTGGGAGAACCAACAAATTTTGAAACATTCTCTTACAATCCTATCTTAATCTTTACTACCACGTAACCACTTAACTGAATTTTCACTGACGTTGTGGTTTTGTTCAATAGCATGTGCTGATAATCCCGATTTCTTTCCGCTCCTACGGATATATCCCAAGTGTTCTCTGAATCTCTTTCGGATGTGTCGCTTTGTTTGTCCAAAGTAATTTTGTTTGCAGCTGCAAGTGATCTTGTAAACGCCGGAATTGAGCAGTGGGTCGCTAAAATACTTTTTATGACCACTTAAAATTAAACTTATTTCTCTGCCAGGTTTAATAGATGTTTGGATGTAGTATTTCTTCAATAATCTTCTAATTTCCCACGTAATCTTCGGGATGTTAGGAAATGGGACTCTTTTCAGCTTCTTGAGCGAGTTGTTTGGAGTGTGAACTTCCAGTTGCTTAAGTCTTCCTTTTTTTTCTGCCTTGTCAATGATGTCTTCAAGAAATCCGTATTTGATTGCGATTGTACTAAGAATAGTTTTCTCCCTGGTCCAGTCCTGGGAAGTGCTACACAGGTTCAAACCCTTTTTTATAAAGTTGTACCAGATGTTGATTTTTTGCTGCTGTGTGGGGTTGAATGATGCATGAATGTATGTTGAACCAGAAGTGGGTTTTTGATAAACTTTGATTTGGAATATATTGTCCTGATGGTTGACCCAAAGGTCTAAAAAAAAAGAGGCCATTTATATCTTCTTTCTCTTGGGTGACTTTTATGTTGGGGTGAACGGAGTTCCAAAGATTTACCAGTGATTCGAACTGAGTTTCTTGCTCATAAATTACAAGTAAATTATCCATATAGCAATATGTTTTATGCCTTGTACATTCGGGTTAGAAAGTATTTGTTTCTCGTAGCTTTCTAACACTAAATTGGCAAGGAAAGGGGAGAGAGGATGGTCAGTTGCCAAACCATCTGTTTGCTGATAACTATCTTCGAATTTAAAGAATATTCTTTGCAAGCAGTTTTTTTCTCAACCTGTTATTTTTGGTAAATGTTCACGTCTAACACACACTCTCACACACACACAAAATATTTTCATGTATTCTTTTCGGTGAAATTTCATAGCTGTACTTGCAACCTGCATGTTTACATTCTGTACAAGCATGGAAGGGGGTCTCTATGTTAGTTTGACTTGAAAAAGCCTAAAGAAATTAGGTGAAACGTCGTCGTTAATAAATTTTCGTGTTGTAATACATATTTTTAGTTTTCATAATGCCCACAATACGTGACGCAAAATTCTGTATTTTAGTCAGTTATATTTTACCTTTAGCCTGTAGTATTGCAATTTTGTTTATGAGGTTTCAACATGATGACCAGCATTTTCTCTTTTAGGTTTGATAATTGAAAGAGATATGGACAAGAAGCAATAGACATGTTGCCTAGCAACAGTTGCTATGGTATATACATTTCACAATGACTCCACATCTGTAGATGTTTAGAATAGTGTTTCGAGCATTTGCACCTAGTTCGATGCTTTTATCACTGACTGAGCAATTCTGGTTACTTTGCAGGCGTCTACCGCACTATAAAATATTCACTTTTCAAGTTGAAAATTACAGTACAAACCATTATTTTTTCAACAACCTGATATTTTTTCATGTGTTCTGAAATACATTTGCATGGTTCAAGCTTCAGCAAATGTTGATGCTGCATTCTTTAAACGCAAAAGTGCTCTCGAGAAACAAATGCCAAAAGCAGGCGTTATACGTTTAGAAATCCAGCTTTCTTTTCAGTCTTTTTTTTTTAAAATGCCATTTTATATGCTTGCTTATGAAGTATGTAGAACACGTTTCCGTACTACATAACTCATGAAGTATCCTTCGATCTTCTTCCTGATTGACTTATTATCTTGTCCTCAAATAGCTATTTACTCCCTGTTTGATCCAGATCAAATATCTGGAATTAGAGTTCTATTTGGACTCTCAAAATTAAGTTTGTCTGAAATTATTTTCAGTTCTTGTAACGTACATCCTGAAGTGAAAAATCTTTCGTCTTAGATAATCACATTCTATTTTATCGAAGGTGATCTAATTTCGGTACGGATACATCCAGTGCCCGACGGAACCAATTGTTTGGACACCTTCTGTAAGGACTCGGCATTGACGAATGTCTGGCCGTATATTGACTCTTTCATGCTGGCAAACAAGGTGTAATCAGAGACTGCAGTGTCCGGCGAGTATGCAGGATGTTTGAGGACCGTATATCTGAGTTCGTATAATTTTTTCGTACTCTGTGCAGACGTAGGGGTCCTGGTGTTATCGTGTAACAACAAGACAACTTTCGCCCATTTTTCCTAGCTGTCTGCTAAATTTTAAGACGAACCCCATGGAGCTGGTCACAGTTCCTGTCACTGTTGATTTCTTTGTCGTGTGGGATCCATTCCAGCAGCAAGATGCCGTCAGCATATCAGAATACGGATGCCGGTTGTTTTCTACATATCAAAGTCTTTTTTTGTGGGGGTAGGAGGAGCATCATTTCCACACACTGCCGATAACCAATTCTCAATCTCTGGCGTTTTACATCTTTCCACGAAAACCAAGTTATCCATCGTTGCCTATGATAATCAAGTTCCATGATAACGAAACGAAACGTGGGCATCTCACTTGTCCGCCTTACGCAACACACTGGCGGAAAAGTTGCGTGGAAAAACTTTGCATTTGCGCGTGGCAACCACAGCAGTTTTTTTTTTTCGAAAGCGACTAATACTCCATTTACATGGTCAGTCTCCTTCTATTCCGACCGACTTCAATATTTATGTTATTGGTTCTTCCGTAATTTACACGATCTTAATTTAAGCAGTCACTTCCGGTTTGGTCGAAAGTGATGCTTTGATTCCAATTGTAATTAATTGAAATAACCGCACTGATTTTAAAATTATAGTATTTACTCTAAAAGAAGTGATGCATACTATAAAGTAACTCCAGACGAAATATCAATAAACTTAAATCCTTTATTAAGAAGTGTACAGGTTCTAAGGCGAGAACAATACCATATTGTAACACATGTGATACGATAAATCATGGACACATTCTTGTATACTCGGTATCGATTCCCGTTTATTACATTTACGTAATTCATGTCCAGTTATCGTCACAACTTGTGAATAACTCTTTTGAACATTTCCACATACGTTTACGACATATACATGTATGTCTGGAATCCTCAGACACTCATTGTTTCACAAACAACTTTAAAATCAATAACTATTTATCAATTTACGACATACTTGTTCCTAAGACCAAACACAATCTAATAACGTGTAACAATCTAATAACAAGTACACGTTAAACAATATCAATCAATAAGTCCTTATTTTAATGAGCTTGTTCTACTTTCCCAGTGTTGTGCAATGTTGCACCAATACAATTTTATGATGACAAAAAGGATTTTTTTTAATGTCATTTTTCCTTTAATTTTCTCCATTAAAGGGTTAGACATATGATTGTGTCACTTTACAAGTGACTGGCAGTGACACCTACCAGTTTTAACTAAATTGATAAAAGAGGGTTTTGTCTGTTTCTGTTTTAGTCTGATTTACACAGACAGACCGATGGACACATTGTACAATGGACATAACTATGTGTTTGTGTGTGTGTGCTGAATAGAAGAACAAAGATCTGACGCGGATTTTTTATAGTCTTTCAATTCCAATTCGTGCAATACCATTAGCAAAGTTTTGGTTACAACGCTATGTAACAATAAGAGTGAATTGATAATGCGTGTCCTAATTTAGTTTCACCATTAAGGTTAATGTAAAGATAGGATCTCTAACAAAAGATGGCAGCACTATATCAGTATATGTCTAATGTATTTTTATCGTTGCACGAAATTTCAATGCTGCTCCTACAAATTCAAGCCTAGAGACTTCAAACTTTCAAGGAAGAAAGTTCATAACCAATTCATGAGTTCTATCCGTGCCGATTTTATATTTTCTTTCTTGTTCATTGTTGTTGTGGATATCCAAACCTGTAATAATGAAGCTCTCTCAACAATGAACAAGAAAGAAAATAAAAAATCGGCACGGATAGAAGTCTTGATTTGGTTATGAACTTTCTTCCCTGAAAGTTTGAACTCTCTAGACTTCAATTTGTAGGAGCAGCATTGTAATTTCATATAACGATAAAAATACATTAGACATATACGGAGATAGTGCTGTCGTCTTTTGTTGGAGATCTTTACTTTACAGCAACCTTAAATAAATTACCAAAGACAGAAAGTCGTTCTTTCCGTTCTCTAGTATGCACGTTTGCTACACACAGAAGTCGGAAGATAGTTGAAAGGTGTCTTTAGGCCATCTACACCTTTGCCTACTTATTTTCTAATACTGGTCCTTTACGCCTGAATATTTTCTGTTCTATTTCGTACTTGAGGTAAATTTAATTGTGACGAAGATAAGGGACTTTCCCGTATTGAGACGAGCGTAAGTGATAGTGGTTTACTGCCCATATGTTGTCAGAAGGGGATAGGCGCCGATAAAAAATTAATGAAGAAAAATATAATTGATTCGAAATTTGCTAAAATGTTCTGAGTTATACGGACTACATAATGAAACATAAATATCTATTACTTGATAAGTGAACCATTGTGAAAATACCGACAGTTGACCATACACTGTTATTTTACATTATAATTATGACATCCAAAATGACACGTAGCCGTTTTTGATGTGACATCCTTCAATTCGTACAGGGTGTACCATAAACACGTGACGGGTTTTAAGAATAAAATTCTTAACACAGTAGGTTTCGCTGTAATACCAACCACTATTATGTTCCGTGTGCTTAGGAATTTAGTTAAGATGGAGCACTGGTTTGTGCAACACTGCATCACTGCGTGCAAATCTTTATAAATACAGGGTCAATCACAGGTACTCAACTCAGTTTCGTGTTTCTACAGTTGCTGGATGTGATTTCCCTAGCCACTGTTATTGTGGGTTTCAAAATATGTCAAGAAGAAAGTGTAAAGGACAACAAAACTGCAGTACGTCATCGCTCGGTACGAACAGCAGAAAATGTGAATTTTGTACGAAATGCCATCCTGCGAAGCCCTTGCAGCTTAGCTTGCAGATAATAATCAATCGCACTGAGTACCGTATTACAGATGGCAATGTTGGCAAAATCTTATATCTGGACTTTTATTATAACCCGTACAAGTTGCAGGTTATTCAGAAGCTAATTCAACAAAACAAGGAACACCAACTCCAGTTTTGTAACAACTTTTGGAAAGAATGTTAGATCTTCCAGCTAGACTACATGAGAGTATTAATTCCAACAGTAGTCGCTTAAATAATGTAATTTTCAAGAAGCAGTGTTGTTTATTAATTATCCATTGAAAGAGCATTATATCACTGAGGAACAATAGTGTTTTTGCTTTGCTCTACATTTTTCTATGTACAGTAGAGTCTTTATAGTCCGACACTTCTCCAGTCCAACACGATCTCTATAATCCGACAAAATTCAGTCCCATACGGTATGTGTCGCACTAGACACACACTAATGGGAGACTCTTCTGGTAGAGTCTCTGTAGTCCGACACGGATCTCTATTATCTGACAAGGTGTGGTTCCATATGTGTCGGACTACAGAGACTAATGGAATACTCTTCTGGTAGAATCCCTGTAGTCCGACACGGATCTCTAATCTAACAAGGCCCGGTTCCATATATAGATATGTCGGACTACAGAGACTCTACTGTATTTTAAAAGTCGTCAGGTGTTTTTGGCACCGTGTATGAAGTTGTCTTGATGAATTTTATCCATAAACAAAGCTAAGTTGAGCTGATTAAACTGAGCAATAGAACATGTTCTCTAGTGTGGTGGTAAGTGGTTTAAACTGTTTCCAAAACAGCTACAAATGGTTTTAAAACTTCATTTTCTCTTCAGTGAGGCACGTTGTAAAAAATAACTTTAAAAATAGCTGGAATGGAACGAACCAAAATGAAAGGCGGAACTATTTATGACCCACGATACTTGTCAGATTTTCCGTCGGTGTTTTCGTTGCATGCGTGCTCTTGAGGAAGAAGATAAAAATGAGCCCTTAACCACGTTCATGCAATACCGCAATCTGTCTGTTGGCAACCGTTTCGAAGACTTAAAACATGCGCGCGGCACCAGACATGGTTCCTTCGTGTCCTAGTTGCACGGAAACCAACTTAACTGCAAAGTAGTGTGGGTTGCATAAGCTTTCAGGTAATTATGTTCCTTGGCCTCTCCCTGGTTAAATATAGCCTTTCTCAAATTACAGAAAGAAAATTTCAACGAGACTTCGATATAGGTGGAAACATGACTATGTGTAATGTGTACACCTTGGTAATACGCGACTGAAGCTCTTGTCCGAGTGGTTGTAGATAATTGCATAAATGTTGTCCAAAATTAAATAAAGAAGGAACGAGCTTGAGAAAGAATTGGGTCTGCGGATTCCTCTTGTATTCAGGAACTAGGAAATAGTTGAGAAGTTTTTAGTACCATTGGTCAAATCCGGATTTAGGAAAACCGGATAATGGATAAAGAAACGGATAACAGAGAATTCCGTTGTCTGATGACGGAACTTATCCACCATTTATGTAGCGGCCTTCCAGATTTTATCTGTCATCCAGATATTGCGAAAAATGCTTTTGCGGGCTAGGGGATGAGTTAGTGCCGTCCTAAGACATGGGCACATAGGGAAGTTCCTCAAGTACGGTACCTCAAGATTCTATGGGTTCTATGTCAGTCTATGCACGCTCTCAGTAAATAAATATTATTATAAATAATAATAATAATAAACACCGGCGTTACAGACCGATAGGTCCTGAGCCTGCCCAACGCCATCTGTCCGCGCTTGGTGGAACTGCATCCACCTGAGTGACGGCAGTGTGGTCAGCGCTACACGCCACTTAGCCACGAACAGGATTATTAGGGGCTTTCTAGACCGAGTGGCCGTCATGTTTTTATTCACGTGACTCACGACGCTGGGTGGACGCCGAAAAGTGGGATTCCAGCCGGGAATTGAACGCAGGACCACGTGGACATGAGTCCAACGCTCTAACCACTAGCCTATACCCCCCCCCCTAAATATTATTATAGTAAGCTGAACTGAATGCTTCAGATTCTTATTATAGCGAAACAGAGAAACGGGAATATAAGCGAAGTGTATAAATGATCAGAAGGGGAGATACTTGTAAACAGAGATAAAAAAATACAAGGTACACGAGAAAAATCAACATAGTCCTTTCTCCTTGAAAATTCAGTTTTTAGACTATGTTGGTTTCCCCATGTACCCTTGAAATGCAAAGGAGAAATGTTCCTCCTTGTTTTAAATTCTGAAAACTCTGACCTGATTCAACATTTCTGAAGACAATTGACTTCAAACCAATTATAAATCAATTCTGGTCAAAGAAACTTTGCAATGTTGATTCATAATGTTGTTGAACGGTTCAGTTGATTCTTACTGTAATCATCTCCGTCTATACCAGCGGTCTTAAATTCAGGCCATTCGAAGGCCACTTGCCAGTTTTCAAGAAACTTCGAGTCCTACATGAATATTAAAACTTTCTTACTTTAAAATATCAACTTTCGACTTATAAACATTGGTGTACTTATTACTTTTGCTATCTTCGTAACTGAATTTGTTAGTTGTGATCAGTCTGAAACTAGAATGAAAGAATCTGACACTCTTTTGCGGATTAGATAAATTTTCGTTTTAAGGATAATTTATAATGGAACAACAGTGACCTCGTAAATTTCCTCTTTAGTAGAGTATTCGTTTTATTCCAGGTCTTTTTGGACAAGTTTCGGTATGTATTTAATGTTTTAATTTGTAATTAAATTAAGGGTGGTTTAGTTTTGTTTCGGAACCATTCAGACGGGCCGCTAATTTGAGACGGTGTACCAAATAAATTATTTTTTAAAATGTTCTGTGTTCCGAGGCTTGTGTTATAGTGTTTAGAGATTTTTGTTGATTATTTCTCGCTTTGCAGGGCGTAATGTTACACATAAACATTGAGTTTCTTGAAAATATAAACACATTTCTAGGTTTAATTTTTATTGACCGTTTACATTTTTCTTCTTGGATGGTTCTGAAGCGAGTTAAGGTCAGTATAAAGCAACGATTTCCAACAAAAGGTGGCAGCACTATCTCGGTACATGTCTAATGTATTTTTCTTGTTGCACGATATTTCAATGCTGCTCCTACAAATTCAAGCCTAGAGAGTTCTAACTTTCAGGGAAGAATGTTCATAACCATTTCAAGAGTTCGATCAATACCGATTGTAATTTTCTTTCTTGTTCATTGTTAGAAGATCTTTATTGTTATACGTTTTGATATTCAAAACAGCAGTGAAGCGATTTCAGCAATGAAGAAAAATGACATTAAAGAATCAGCATTGATCGAACTCTTGAATTGGTTATGAACTTTCTTCCATGAAAGTTTGAACTCACTAGTCTTGAATGTAGGAGCAGCAATGAAATATCGTGGAACGATAAAAATACATTAGACATATACGGAGGTAGTGCTGCTATCTTTTGTTAGATATCGTTGCTTTACATTAACCTTAATGTTTTTTGCTGAGGATGATTCCATGTATTGAAAACGTGATTAGAACCGAATTCATGATACAATTAATGTTAAACTTCAAATTGGATTTTATTGTCGTAGTGACTCTTATAGTAGAAGCCGAGTGGTCTGCGGTGGTAGGCCATCGGCTCAAAGGTCCCGAGTTCGAGTCCCGGAAGGGGCATGGGTGTGGATTTTAACATCTAAAGGTGAATCGTGATGGGCCGAAGTCCAAAGTTACTAGACTTCCCCATATAAAAATAAAGTTTACCAAAGTTTTTATCTTATAGTAGAATCAGTTTATCCGCATTTAGTACAAGACTGTCAAGACTACCATGATTGCCTATTGTTGAAAAGTTGAACAGTGAAGGCTTTCGTGTATCACTTATCACTACGTACAGCTTCATTTTTTAAAAGTTAGATTTTCGTTAAAGATTTGCATGGATCACTCTGTATAATCCAGCTACCGTAGAATAAGGTGACATATATATTTTTTTTCAATGATTCCAGGGTGAATCGGGATAACTTCTAACATTATTTGCACCAGTTTTCATATGTACACGGGGTAACTTTCACTTTTTCCTTGTTACAAGAGTAAATTTGGCTATCCTTTCTTTCCCCGCACCACAACATGAAAGTTAATCAATCCTTAATACTTCTTATGTATACTCCTTGAATCCGGAATCAATCAGATAATTCCCAATGTGATTTTAGATAAAGAAATAAAAAAAATTAGTACTTTTCAAGGGTTTGGCGAATTAGGACCCCAGCAAGAGTACATCTAGTAGTCATATACAGAAGTCGTTTCCGAATGTTTTCTTCTAAATGAAACAATAAAAATTTTCGAATGATATTTATTCTTCAATCCGGGGAGAAAAGTAGCCGGGGAAAAATTCCTTAATCTACGAAATCTTCCCGGAAAGCGGTGGTGAATGGTCACCCTACCGTTGGGGGTATGACGACTTTCGGGGAGATTGGCATATTCTGTGCATTCGTACTGTGTGTGACTCAGATTTAAATCCGAGCGTAGTTCATATCCCACGTGCTCAATTAGGGTAAAAAAGGAAAAGAATTTGACAACATCAATGAACATATTTGTGAATAGAAACGAAAGTTTTATTAAAACCTAATCCAGCCTAATATAAAGTAAGAAATTTCTACTATGCCTCGGGAATGTTACTTTGAGCACATTTTGTTTTGGAAATATTGTACCAAATTCAATCAAAAGCAAACATTTACACTCTCCTACCGTCCAGCGGATACAACGTAAGCTTACGTTAACTATTTAAATATTTATAAGTAAAATGTTTTAGTTGTTCCAATCTTTTGCCAGCATTTGTAGTCAAAACTTTCCATCACTGAGTAAAATCTGAGGCCTCTCTGACGATTTCTTGATTGCATCCATGCGTTTTCTCTATCCTGATATGAGTTGTAAGTGGGGGTGGTTTACATTTATTTACTTTCGTTTTACCTAAATACTTTTTACGTTCTTATTTTACTTTTTTTTATGTATATGTCAGTTATATTGCTTTCGACTCAAAGCTAACTTGTATATAAACTTCAATTTTTTTTTCAGAATTTTCATGCATAATAAATGCCTAGAGAAATGAGTAGAGGGACAGTTATCTGTGCATTTGAATATAAATCGGTTCAATTGGTTATTAAGATTTTTTCAATCGTTGCTATTAAGTGTTTTAGTTGTTCTCAAAGTATTTTGATGTTGGTTGGTGCTTCTATGTCTTTTCTATTTAATATTTATATAAATTGCGTTTAAGTTAGTTAATATTCTGGTGGGTGTTGATAAACTCATTATACTAGTACAATGAGACATGTACTCCGTTTATGCATTGAAGGAATGGCACCCTCCAGTTGATGACTCGCCGTCGAGTGTCCTGTCCTTAAAATTTGTGTATCTTCCAGTGGATGATGTGTTGTTATTGAATCACCATTCCTCTAGTGATTAAAAGTAAAAAGTAAATAATTAGGCCCCCCAGTGGAAGACTCGTCATCGAGTCTGTCGTCCTTTGCCAGTAGCAATCTGCAGAGGATAGACTGTTAATGACTCGCCTGCCCTTTATTAGGAAAGGTCACTTATCTCACCAGACGATTTTTTTTTTCGAACCATTCGACCTGGCTACCGTCGAAGGAGACCCTACATGGAAACAAGGCGTGACCCGCTCTCACGCAGGCGCAGAGCTCAAACTATAAGTAACACTGACAAGCGCTTGTTCCGCGACTTCCAGCTTGGTCTGGTGATTAATGTTTTGGGAAGCTAATCCTAGGGTCCCGAGGTCGAATCCTGTCATTGTTACTTTTACATATTTTTTTTAAAAAAAAAAACTTTTTTCTTTTTTTATGTGTACACGCATTAGGAAATTTAATAAAAGTAGTGATTTATTATAGTAAATAGAAGCTACTGAAAGCTAGGATGTATATAAATAAACCAGAGCTTTCGCTCGATGTGCAAAGGGAACACGGTGCGTCTTAAGAAAGCTGGACTGCGTGATCCGCGGGAGGAAGGGGGGGGGGTCAGCCCCCGGTTAGTGGTGGGCATACGCAAAAGTGCTGTTAACTTTCTAATCCACATTGTTTCCATAATAGGCTGGAGCCATTAGCGCTTGAAAAAAAAATGCACCTCACCATCGTCGGACTCACAATAGTTTGCTATTAATAATCTTCACAAAAAAATATATATATGCTGCAACATTGCTTTATCGTATATGCCATATTGTCTGTATACGGAAAAGGACTCATCATATACCTGTAATAAAAAAAAATCTTTTTAAAGGAAAGTTTTCATGAAGTTAACGTCTGAATAGTAGGTTGCGACCTCAAACGCTACATTCTCGATTTTCTGAAAATTACAAATCAAGTTACAAGACGACAGAGGCTAGATTCATCAGCTGTTTTGGAAATAAATCTTCCTTTCATGCATAAAGCGTGAAGCACAAACTCTGTTACTTATTTTCAGGATTTTGTATTAAGTTTCGGT